>VWYI01010744.1:1119156-1150112 GCA_013399455.1 Anthoscopus minutus
GGGGGGGGGGGGGGGAAATGAAGGAAAATAAAGCTAAATCCTTTTTAAGTGGGATTGAGCCTAAACGCAGTGGCGCTGCTCAGAGCAGGGCAGCCCCCTCCCCACTTATCGCTGCCCGGGGCTCTGCCCGGCGCCTGCCGATAATCAGGGAGCGCATTGAAGCCCCGGCGCCAGACTGGATCCTTATCTCCACCCGAGCAGGAATGCGGGATGGGGGCTGCCCCTGCAGCAGCTCCAGCACCGGCAGCAGCAGCAGCAGCAGGAGGAGGAGGAGGAGGAGGGGGAGGAAGAACCCCCCTCCCATGGCCTCTGCCGGCAGTGAGCAGGAGCTGGGGAAGGCCGGGGGGGGGACGTGGGGACCCCCGAGGGGTCCAGCCCAGCCCCAGGACGGCCGGAGGGGTCGGAAGCAGCCCTCGCCTTGCGCAAGGGTCGGTAATTAACCCAGGGGATAATGACTCGGCTTCATTTCCCCGTGAAGTCAAGGCCTGGGTGCTGGGAGCCCGGCTGGGAATGCCCGAGGCAGGAGCATTCGGGGGGACGCGAGGTGACAGCCGGGAGGACCAGCACTCCCTCCGTGCCGCCCGAAAAGATGCGGGGTGAGAGCTGTGAGCCCTTCCCGAAACAGCCCGAGCCCCTCAGGGCTCAGCCTGGGGACCCTCGCCGTCTCTGCCCTGGGAGGAGGACGAGGAGGATGGGACCTCAGAGCCTTCCTCCATGGCTCTGCTCAGCCCCTGGCTCAGGAGCTGCCCGGGGCTGATTTCCATCACTAACAGGACCGACAGGAACTTCCAGCCACCCAACAACACCGGCGGGGAGGAGAGGAGGTGAGGGCCAAGCTCCTGGCTCCGCTCTGCCTGCTGCCAGGTGGGACAGGAGCCACGGCTCCAGCCTGGCGCTCCCTCAGCTCCCTCCCGGCGTGAGGGCTGGATGCTCTTAACACCCAAAAAGAGCTTCGAGTGCTCATTTTCACAGTTAGGAGGAACCTAGAACTTTGCCCTCGGTGGCTGGAAAGCATCACCACAGCAACACCCACGGTGAATCCGCACCGTAGGTACACGGACAGCAAAAACCCCCAGCTCCATCCCTGCCGGGAGCTGCACGGACTCCTGATGCCATCAGAGCCCCAGGGAATTCGCAGCCAATTAAGGGGATATTTTAAAAAAAAAAATCATAATAAGGGGCTAATGAAGTTTAGAAGCCGCCGACAGCAGCCATATGCCTCAAATATGCTGGGTACAGCCGGTGCCTAGGTAATGCAACTGCAGGTATCAGCTCGCCTAATTAGCTACCAGAAGAAAGTCTAATTTAAAACAAAGCTCTTATTTTATTTATTTGCTGACAGCAGCAGAGCAATTCCCTCCAGCATGAAGTGAAAGCAAACACACTGCCCTCAAAATAAACCACCACGGGCTTTTTCATTTTATCCTCCAACAAGTGTTCCCCGGTTAGTCTTTGGCAAGGGAGGGGAGGAGGGAAGGAAAAAAAAAAAAACCAAAACCCAAACAACAGTAACAAAAACCCAACCTGCACTTCCATTAGCATTACAGAGGACTTGCAAAGACAGCTTCCCACTTGTCACCTCGCTGCCACAGAAAACAGCAACCGTGGCAGCAACCGGTGGAACTCCTCAGGTGACAACAGAAACCTGCCTTTAATAAAATACCCCGGAGGAAATGTGTCCCCCCTCTCCTCTCCTATCCTCACCTGGGGCTCGGCACACCCTCGCTGCCATCACCCTGAGATGCCCAGGTTGGTGTGGGGCTCCAGGCCACTGCTGAGAGGTGCAGGTCACCCACAGGAGCCAAGACTCCTGCCCCTTCCCACCCCTTCCCTTTCTTCACCTCTGTGTGCATCCAGAAGCAAATGCGGGGAGAGGAAAGGGAAATCCTAGAAGTGTGGAGAGAGAGTGGGGCTGCTGTGATTTTATTTAGTATCTTTATTTATTGAAGTGCTTTAAATAGATATGGATTGACTCTCCCAGCTCTGGCTCTTACAGCTTGAAAGGGGAGCTGCAGGCAGCTCCTGGATTAATAATGCACATGAGGTTACTCTCCGTGGATGCTCCCACTCCATGTGGGACTTCCTCCTGTCTTCCAAACTTCACCTGGGGCTCCTGCATCCCCCTCCTCTTGTAAAATAGAACATCCTGAGCGCCTCCACTGCTCCACATCCACACAAAACCCTCTTCACCACCACTCTGCATCACCTCCACACCCAAAATCCAGCCACCAGCTCCACCACCCAGCCAGCCAAACCCTTCACCTTGTCACTTCCCTCACACAGTCCCAGCTCATCCGAGTAATCAGGGATTCATTCTTTCCTAACAGCACGTCCTGCCAACCATTTATGGATTTATGGAAGTGGGAAGAGGCATTGCAAGCCTTTATGGACAACACTGGCTGGGCCCTGCATTTTTCTTCCCACTGATTAAAGTAATAATGCTCAGTTAAGGAGTAAGTAAAAAATCATCACACCATTTTTAGGCAGCTGGGAAAGAGGAGGAAAATCTATTGCAGTGGCCCTGAACAAGCACTTCCCCAGGGCTTCAAGGCAGAAAACTTATCAGGCACTGCTCTGATAACATATTCAGGCTGAACCATTAGTCTTGGGCATAAAAAAGGTGCAATAAAAGGTGCCCCTGACTGCAAACTGAGTGAGGAGGAGGAGATGGGGTTAAAACCCCACAGAGGCCAAAGGCTGGGGAGCAGCAGCAGCTCTGGGGCTCGGTGGCATCCCCAGCACACACCCCTGAGAGGACAATGCTGGTGGTGGGCACCCACCTCCTGCCACACAAGAGTCCAGGGACAGTTTGTCTCCTGCGTGTTTAAAGCTGCAGAGAAGTGGGGAAATCAGCATCTATAGCACCACGAGGCTGGTGAAAGATTTCCCCAGGGCCAGCATCCTCAATCATCCTCAACAATGTATTTTCTCATCCTGGCCTCATTTGGCTCCCCTGCTACGTCCCAGTCCCAATACCCATCTTACAACACCTTCCCCTCCACAAACGCAGCTCCTTTTCTTCCCTGTAACTCCAAACCAAAGCTTTGTCCTGGGCACAAAGAGCTGTGAGGTTTCTGCTGTGGGTTTCTCTCTGCACCGCGTTCCCATCCGGCTTCTCTGGGAACGCCAGGGTGCAAAGCAAGCCAGCTGTGACCTGTAGCTACTTCAAAAACATGACCTCCACTGGAATCCTCTCCACACCTTCTGCAACGGTGGAGGTGACAACACAGCCTCAGAGGCTCCCTACTTCCTCCTTAGCAATCACCTGCTCGCCTCTTAAACCCCATAGGGGTCACCCAACCTGGGGCAGCCAGGCAACACCAAATAAACTGGAAATATCCCCCCTCCTTCTTCCAAACCACCTTAAAATGATCGAGTTAGTTATTCTTGAGGGGGAAAAAAAAATTTAAATCCATGTTTTTGATGCCTTAGCTCCGCTCATAGGTGGATGGGAAGCTCGTGGCACGAGCAAGTAGCGAGCACACAGCTGCTTTTGTAAGTTCCTATTCCAACACCTCAGGCTCAGCCTTCCAAGCACATCCCAGGCTCCAGCCTGGAGCTGGTGACCCGAAAACCAGCAGCCCACCAGCCCCACTGCTGTCCCTGCAGATGCTGAAGGCCACCACCTTCCCCAAAGGTGGCCACAGACATTGTCCAACTACAGGCTGGGCAACCTGATCCCAGCATCGCCCAGCCCAAGCCATTGCTTCCTCCCTCCTTCCCTCCCTTCAAGGCTGGTTTTCCAGGCAAAACAAGGATGGGAATTACTCAGGCAGCATGTGACATGACCACCAGAAGGAGGGCATTGCATCGCTGGAGCTAAAACTGGATCCCGGTTTCTATTGTCTATTCTTTTGTAGTGATGGGAAGAAAGAGCTGCTGCTCTCTAATCAGGCCTCTTCTGGCTGCTTCCCTGCTTTTAGGGCCAACCAGGATAATGCAATGTTGCTTTCATGTGGCAAGAGAAGCTTATAAACAACACTATTACACTGCTACGCCGCCAAAATTAAAGCCCTGCTCGGAGCCTCAGTCCCTCCCACAGGCAGCCTGCTCTGCCTCGGACTTAATTTCTTCTCCCAAAGTCTGCAGTGCAAGGAACAGACTGAATCTGCACTCGTGAAATTCAGTGTCTCCCCAAAATGATGTCCATTACCTACTTCTGAAAAGAAGAGTAATTCCTTCCAGCTTTTCTAACGTGCTCGTTTCTTGTTCTCCCTCACAGCGGAGCAGCTCCAGACCACGAATCACACCAAAAGTAAATGCAAGTCTTCCCTTCACTGATGCATCTTTATTTGTACTTTTTGGTCCCAAGTGATTGAGATTTACCCTGCCCCGCACCCCATAGAAATTCAGCTTCTGAGCTCACCATACACATCGAGCCTAAAACCTCCAGAGCGGATTCACTCAGCCAGAAATGATCTCAGCTGTGAAATATCACAAGGGGCAAGTCACTTTCTCAGCAGTCTCAAAATAGAGGTTGTTTTTCCTTCTTTTTTTTTTTTTTTAATATTAAAAGAGATGCCATCTCTCTGCATCATCTGGGATAAACATCCTGGTGCTGGAAGAAAGCACACTTCAGCTCTCCTAGCTCCAGGTTCTCATTTCCACCAGCTCCTGGAGAACCTCTTCCTGGTTTTCCAAGCCTTCTCCTGCACTGCATTAAGAGCCTGTCTCTGCAAATAACATGTTTCAAAACCCAGGGGACCCTGCCACAGGACAAGGACTCCTTCCACCACCCCAGTCCTAGCTCAGGTTCAGCTCCTCTTGGATCAAAGCTTCTCTGGGCAGCTCAGCTGGGACAAACCAGTGAGGCAAGGGCCAGGTTTATTGTGGCACCAACCAAGGGACAAACACCAGCCAGATCACACCATGCAGCTGAAACCCACCCAGTGGAAGATGCTCCTACCCCCCTCCATCTTTTTCCCCTTGGTGCTCCATTTTTGGAGGGGCTGGGAACTGCTGCTCCCCAAAAACACGGAAAGCCAAAGCTGCAGGACAATCCTGGCCCAGAAGGTCACGGTAACCCAAACTCCTCCAACATTCAGACCCTGTGGTTGACATCATTGCCCCACATCCAACATGCCAAGTGATTTCCCCCAGATACAGAAGGAAGATCCCCTGCCTCTCATTCTGCTGGCCCAGGCATGGGATGCTCTTCTCCTGCTTCCCCTTCCATCTCAAACTTCATTAGCAAAGCATTATTTCCTTCAAATAAAGGTCACCTGCCAACAAGAGCCTTTTGCCATGCCCTGAGCGTGGCCTTCAGCACTTCCCTCACCTTGCCTAAGGTTTTTTCTAGCACTTTCCTCAAATCTTTCATTTATTTCCAGGTGCCCCATCTCTGCTGGTACTCCCCTAAGCAGCAGAGCAAAGCCTGCTTTCCTATGGATCTGCTGCTCCAAATACTCCCTCCCACGTGGCATTTGTGTTCCCCAATAGTAGGTGGCAAGTGTTATGCTGTTGATGTTTTGGGGTTTTGGTTTGGTTGGGTTTTTTTAGTGGGATATTAATAGATCCCTCTCACTGGCCGACCAGCCTAGATAAAAACTTTATTGCTAATTTCCTAATCAGGCAGGCACTTAATTACAAGACATCTACTTCTGAGTCAGAGGGAGAAGGATGCAGACATACAAACAGCATGGCAGCTAGGAAAAAAAAAGTCTGGATTGATTTTTTTTTAGGAAATGAAGCTAAAAAAAGAACTCCCCCTCCCATCCCCCCCAAACAAACAAACAAACAAGCAACGAAAAGAAACTCATAATCCAAAGATAAATCCGTGGGGATTTTTGGTGTTTTAGGCACAGGAGCTCCTCTTGGGGCAGGGGACAAGGTGGTCCAGAGGGGCTGGATCCCAGGGGCGTCACGGCAGTGCTTCCCTCCCTGTGTCCCACATTCAGCACAGTCCCCACGGGCTGCGAGCAGATGGTTTCCAAGCTGACAGGTTGCAAACAGCTCCATGGCTGGGGAATCAGATATTGTCTCCATGCCTCCAGTTTAGGGAACAAAAGATGTCTCCCAGCTAAAGAAAGTTTGCTGGGAGACCTCGGCGCTTCTCCTGCTTTTGGGCTTCTTTTTCAAAGCACTTCTCGGATCGCTCAGGTCTGATGTCTGTACAGCTCCACAAGCTGCCTGCACATAACTTTTTCCACTTTTCCTCTGACTTCCCTCTCTGTAGCTGGAAAGAGACCACAAGGACAGCCCTGGTGCAGGGCACATCACCCTTGCTTTGCCAGCGAGCTGCAGGGGTTCCCTTTCTGGCAGAAATTTTTTTCCTTCAACTTCCTATCAAACTTGCAAACACCATGAACTCAGGACAACCCAGGCAAGCCTCTTCCCAGCACCCCTGTTGCTTATTTAGAGGAACCCCAAGGCTTGGAAACTGCCCTGGACCCCAGTCCTAAACACACAGGACAGCAGAGTGCCAGGCAAGGGACCCAGATCACCTTTTAGGGAAGGGTTTATTTTACAAAACCATCCTTCAGCAGGCCACGCTGGATCCCCCCACACACCTACCGGGCTGCAAAGCCCAGCCAAAGTGCAGGATTCCGGCTCCTTTGGCTTCCCTGCTGCCTTCAGCTCTGCAACTCGACCCTGGGCAGAACATATGGTTTGCATTCTCCCCTCTAAACTTTCCACAGACTCCTTCCCCCGCCTCCCTGTGGCACACAAACCCGAGCCTTTTTCCTCCCGGAGCCAGGAATGGTGCCGGCAGCCCTTCCCATCCCTCTCCAAGGGAAGGAGAGGAGGCTGCAGTAAAACCCCTCGGCCGAGACTGCTAAGTGGGCTTTGCTGTTTCATGCAGGGGTCATTAACAACCCGGCTGGAGCTGCTGCATCCCCTTCCAGCCAGGCCATAAATACTGAGGAAAACAGAGCCAGCGTGTCATAGTGATGTGGAGATGGAAAATGGGGGGAGCAGCACAACAAGAACTGGCTCTACAAGGGAAGCTTTTCCTGGGGTCCCACATCCAACTTCATCCCCCTGCAAAAGCCAGAAACAGCATCCTTTAGGATGCAGGAATGGCAAACAGGTCCAGAAATGCTCAGAGGATGTTCAGGACTCAGCAGCAACTTCACCTCCTCTCTTCCCCTCTCTGCCTGCAAAAATCATCTTTTCTTTTCCTGTTAGGCAGTTTTCATCTAAAGCCAGGCTTTTCTCCCTCAAAATGACTCCGGCAGCCTAAGCCTGTCTCTGTAGTGGAATTCTTATGGAGCATCACTCTGCCTTACCAAAATGGGAGGCATCACCTTCTCCCAGCCCACGGGGCTGGGTGGAGTTAAAAATCCCCTCGAAGCCCCTTGTTCCTCCCAGTGTCCTCAAAGCACCACACTGGAGAGGAGCCCTGCAGAGCCTGGGAGGGCTATGGGATGGATGGACGGAA
Source organism: Anthoscopus minutus (assembly GCA_013399455.1). Lineage (NCBI taxonomy): Eukaryota > Metazoa > Chordata > Aves > Passeriformes > Paridae > Anthoscopus > Anthoscopus minutus. The sequence goes on from VWYI01010744.1 coordinate 1,126,538, forward strand.
GGATGGATGGATGGATGGATGCCCCTGGCCAAAACAGCAGTGATGGAAACCAGAAGCTTTGTGGTCTGCGAGCCCGGCTGCCTTCCCAAGGCATGCCGAGCATTGCTGGCGCGCCTGTGTGTCCCACACCAGCCTCCCCCCAGCCGTGTCCGAGGCCAAAAACAACCCCAAATCCTCTGAATTGGAGTATTTTCAGCAGCACAGGAGCAGCGAGCCCAACAGCTTCTTGGAGCACAGCACAGATTCCTCTTAGCAGGTATTAAAAACCACGCTTCCAAAAGGAGGGGGAAAAAAAAAAAGTCATCTATTTTTGAGCCGTTCTGTGTTTAGGATTGGTGTTACTCAAGGTTTTAGCTGAACAGAGGAGGCCCTGCATTAACCTGTGGCTTCCCCTGATCCTTATCCCTCAGGATTCTTCCCCCATCGGCTGCGACCCCATCTGCAACGCCGGCGCGTGGGTTTTTCCATCCCCGGCAGGACCGGCCCCAACACGCCCCAGACTCCTGGGGTTTTGCTATAAACTACAAAGGAACCTGCCCATTTCGCCCCAGTTTGCATAACCAGTTTATCCCAAGCATTTGTTTTAAAAGCTCAGCTCTGGTTAGTCACTGTTCAGCCCAAGCAAAACCCAACCCTCTTGCCGGCTTTTGGATCTCGCTTTTCCAGCTTTGGGCAGAGCCAGCGTTTTTTATCTTGGTGTATAAATTTTAGAAACATGAAATAATGCCTTGATGCCTCATTTTATATATATACACACACGTAAATATGATACAGATTTTATGTATATCAGGGTATCCAAAGGACAGGATCAGAGAAGCTGTAAGTCCTGAAATCCAAACCTAGTCATTCACCAGTAGCAAACAATTAAGCACAGACACACATGGAAAAAAAATAAAATAAGCAGAGGGAATGAAAAGGGGGAGGGAAACAGTTTTATAGCCCTTGGCAGCCCACACCCCACTTCATCACACTCAGGATCCCAGTCACCCGAGCAGCTCCACAGCCAAATCCCCTCTCCTGTAACAAATCCCGTTAGCGCCGACGCCGGAGCGCGGAAGGAGGCATTTGCAAGGCTCTGACTGCAGAACAGCAGCCAGAACGATGCGCAAGGGGAATCAGACATCCTGCAGGAAAACCTGCTTCCACCACTGAGTCAGCATCTCCTCCTAAAGACTGAGGGAGGACAGGAGGAGCTGCAGGCCTGGGGGACAAGCTTGGCTGGAGCTGGCAGGGGAGCCCCAAATGCCACCTCTTCTTCTTTCCAGCCCAGAGCGACCCCGGCGGTGACAACAGAGCCAGGTGTGCATCCAGCAGCGATGCCATGTCACCAGGTGCTTCTCCCCAAAACACAGACTGGTGGAACTCAGAGGAGAGCCCACGGAGCAGCCACAGCCCCAGTGAGGAGCTGGGAACACAGGGAACAGCTTCATCCCAGCCTAATTCAGACTTCCAGCAATGCTTGACCCACTCTGTGAAGATGCCCCCCAGCCAGGGCCCAGACAGCAGAAGAGACAGGACATTTAAGCTTCTCCAAGATAAGCTGGAAGAGAAAACCCTCCCACGAACCCAGTCTCCAGCACAGCGACCCAGACCACTGATTACTTTTAATTGCTGTGTAATTGGACTCCGGGAGCCATGCTTTCATTTTAAGCTTCTCTCTACATTTCACATCTGTCAAAGGGGGGGAAAGAAAAACCTTCCAAAGTGATGTTCCAACGCAGGAACACCGTAGCACCATCCAGCAATTGCCAAACCAGCTGTGGCAGCAGGGAGGCAAAGGCTGCACCCCCAGCCTGTTTGGGATAAACAGGGGTGGAAGGAGGTGCTGGGATCCCACAGCTGGGCAGTGGCCATCCCAAAGGCAGCAGTGGCCATCCCAAAGGCAGCAGTGGCCCCAGGCCAGACCACAGCAGACAGCAGAGCCACATCGCAGGATCCACTCTCATAACCAGCACTAATTATTGCCTTTGCTTGCAGGGCCCTGCAGAGCCCTCAGAGATGCCCCTCCAGGTGAGGGTGGGGACGCTTGTGCGGCTCCACGGATGAAAAGCAAGTAGCAAAACCGCATTTTCGGTTGTTTTAAATAGCAACCACTCTCTGGCTGCTGGAAAACACCCTCCCTTCTGTTCTCCAAGCCAGCCCAAACAGATGGAGCCAATAACGCAGCCGGGTGACGGCGTGGGACGGTGACGGCTCATCGGGGGGAGAGCAGCCCCTGCCCACAGAGCACAAAACCCCCTGAAGATGGCAGAGCCCCTCAGCCCAGTGCAAGAACTTCGGTTCATCCATCTCCATAAAACCCTGGTGTGAATCGTGAAGATTAAAAAACACCTCCAGGACCATCGAGTCCAAGCTTTGACCGAACACCGGGGGATTGCCCTCCCTCCCGATTGCTCCCAGCCCTCCAACCAGCAGCCAGGAGGAATTACAGTCTCCAGACACAACCGAGTCCCCTGGAGGGTCAGTGAAACAAAGTCGTCGCCTCGGTGCCTTCAGCCACTGCCACTGTCTCAGGTGTGCCCCGGACCTCACAGCCTAGAAATCACTGAGGACACCGCTGACAGCACTGCTGCATCCCAGGCGTGTCCCTTCTCCCACTCAAATCTGTCCCGAGGAATTCCTGGGCTCTGCAGCCTCCTGCCTAAGGAAAACTCCCACGCTGTACAGTGCAACAGAACCCTTTTAATAGCCTCCCGCCCCCGCAAGCCACCCTGCCGGGACGCCTGGATTCGCCTGGAAACATCCCGTCCCTCCATCCTGCCACCGCCCCGAGGCACAGGTACACCCAGGAGCCCAGCCGGGGCTGTGACACAGCCCAAACTGCTCCTCGTTTGAGCGGCGAAATGGGACCCGCAGAGGCATTTAAATGCTGCTGATGTGGCGAGAAGGGGGCGAGCAGGGGGTGCTTCCCATGCCAGTGGCAGCTCCCAGGGACGAGAGGCGCTCCACAAAAGGAAAGACTCGCAAAGCAACAGCAGGACCCGGTCTAGGGTGCAGAGAACTTCGCTCCCAGCTCAGCTGTGCCCTCACCTCCCATCATTTAAGAGCCACCACGTCTGTCTCCATAGAGCTCCAAGAGGGAGAGATGCCTGGCGGGGAGGAGCATCCCTCCAGGAAGGAGCACTCCCCGTTTCCCATCCTGCACTCAAACCCTCTCACACACGTTTTACCTGCCCCTGGACAGCCTCTGGTTCAACGCTGTGCTGAAACTCATCCCTAGGGCAAGATGAAACATCCCAAAGTGATGGCACACGCAGCCACGTCTCCACCCCCATGGAAGCTTCTTTTTGCCCCCCACACCTCTCCCTAGCATTCCACACCATCCACCCGCAGGGATCCTCGGCTGCTGCCCGCAGCTTCATTCCCACAGAGCCCCCAGGCCCACCTGCCTGCACTGGGATGTCCTGGTCCCTGCTCCTGCCGTGGCCCCCCACTCGAGAGGGAGGCAGATGGATCTAATGAGCATTAAAAGCCTCAAAATGAGATTTTCCACGCTCTTTCAAAGGGAAACAATCCCTCAGCTCTCACACTTGTGAAGGAGGGGAGCAGCAAAGGGTCTTTATGGAAACCACACCGGCAGGACCCCACGGAAGCAGGATCTGACTTTTGTGTCTGGCTCCACGAGGGGGTTGCACTGATGGGGCTGACAGCCTGTGCTCACAGCCCTGGCTATTCCAGCCGGGAAGGGACCACTCGTGGTACAAACCAGCTCTTCTCCTCCTCTTTTGTTATTCCCATAGGGTGTGGGAGTAAGCTGGGGAGGGAAGCGAGGGCAGCTGTGCTAGATGTGCGTGTACACAGGTGTGATGGGCTTGTGGGGCCAAGGGAGAGCCCCACAGAAATGCTCCCCAATTCCACAGGGGTTTCCTTTCCTGAAGGAAGCTGCTTGTGTGGAGAAAGGGACAGCCCAGACCTTGAACTCCAGGAGAGAAAAGCTTTGCTTATTTTTCTTCTTGTATAACCAGGCATATCATTACCCTTAAGTAATAATATAAGTAATAAGTGTCTCAACTCGTGCTCTTCATCTCCCAGGGTATAAAAAACGACAAAAACAACAACACAACAGCGCTGCCTTAAACTTACACAGCAAGCAAAGCCAAAAGGGAAAACTAGCTCAAAACCATTTGATTTTTAAATGCTGGAGGATTGTATCAGCCACATCCACCCAGATCAAGCTATGCATGGCAGAGAGTGGGATGCAGCCCCTGATTTATATTTCACATGAATAAACCCAAGTGCCATTGGTCACAGTCCGGTTTTGGGACTCCAGTGCCACTGCCATGTCTGCCATCCCCACGTTCATACCCCATGTGGCTTTGCAGCCATTCCCAAGGCTTGGGAGCTGGTAATTCCTCCTCCCTGCAGCAAGGAATTAGCTGAAAAGGGGACGTTTCAGCACTTAGCTGAGTGAGAGCCTGGCAATCCATCCCTGGTAGAGAGGGGTTGGAACACCAGGAGAGAAGACACCAAGGCCTCCACAGATGCTCCAGCCAGGCAGGCAAGGGAAGAGGCCTGGAAAAGCCCTTGGAGAAGGTGGGAAGCAGAGTTCCCACACAAGGCAAACACATTTTTTGCCTCTCAAGGTGTAGGACACCCTGTGTGGTGGTGACATGGGGCTTGCTTTGCTTCTGTTCCTCTTCCCTTTCCCCATCTGAATTTCTCCACAGAGGAGGACTGGGCTACCTGAAGAAACTGCAAAAACTGAGGCAGCCAAACTTGTCACCACTGTCCCTCGACCAGACTGAGCTCACCACACACCCCCAAGCATCACAAGTTTGGTTCAAAGCTTACAGCCTCCACACCCCCCAGTTACACCAGCCAGGGCAGGAGGCCCAGGTGTTTCACTACAAACCTAACCCAGCTCCATCACACCCGTGTGGGAGCCCTCTGAAACTGGGAAGAGCCTTCCTAAGAGTGGGAGAAGCCACTCAAGGCAGGAGGGAGCAGAGGAGACCCGAGTGGGGCCGGGCTGCAACAGGGAGGGACTCGCAGGAGATTAAAGGCAGAGTGCAGGACACGCTGGAGCAAGCCCCATGCTAAATAATTCCTGCTTCCCTTCCCTTCCCTCGTTTTCCAGCATGGCTTCACCCAGCCTTTCCCGTGTTTGATCTCGGGGCTTTGCTCTGCCTTTCCCTCAGCAGAGGTGCTGAGCCCCAAAAAAATTTTAAAAAANCAAATAGTAGAGGGATAAGAAAAAAAAAAAATCCCCTGAAAATCCAAGCTCAGCAAACATGTGGCTGCTACCAGCCCAGCCCAGTGGTTTGGGATGGAGAACGGGCTCCGGANGGAGGCAGCTCTTCCCCTCGCTGAGGAGCAGGTCTGGGGCTGCCAGCCCAGCGCATTCCTGTGCTGTGAGTCAGGCCTCCGAAAAACCAGGAGGCTTCAAAAATAATGCTCCGTGCAGCCTTTGGGATGCCTTGCTTGCCTTCTGGCTCTCCCAGTGTGGGCACTTCGCTCCCCAACGGGAGCAGAGCTGCTTTATCTCAAAGCCCAGCTGGGACCCCCAGGAACAACATCACTCTCCGTGCAGGGAGCCCAGTGGGGAGCTGAAAGCAAACCCACACTCCAGAACTGCCTGGACAGTAAAAATCCAAGCGCCAGCCAAGCCTGCAGGGCTGCGGGGACAGGGAGAGGGAGGGTTTGGTGAGTGTCAGGGTGGGTGCTGCATCCAGAGAGAGGCTCCAGGCTCCCACCGAGAGAGGTCCCTGGGTGTGAAACCAGATCTCGGAGCAGCTTTCCTGCCTCTCACAAGGCAGAGCTCTGCAATTCCCAGCCCTAGTGCAGCCTCACCGCAGGTCATGCAGGATTTTCTCCAGCGCTCCAGCCTAGTGTGAGGAGAGACATCCCTCAGGAGCTGCTGGTTCACCACAAGGGCTCTGCTTGTCGGAGATGCAGCTCACACAACACTTCCTGAAGGTCCTGAGCTCTGGCAGAGCTGGGGAAGGATCACCCAGCCTCCCTGCTGCCCGAGGGTGAACAGCAGGCAGTCACAAACTTGCTTGGGTTGGAAGGGACCTCGAAATTCACTCATTCCAGCCCCACTGCCACAGGCAGGGACACCTTCCACTGGACCAGAACCCAAGCCAACCTGGCCTCAAACACTTCCTCAGCAGGACTGAGACTCACCAGACACGGATCCCCTGCACAGAGCCCTGAATCCCAAGGGCCGGGGCTGTGTCAGCTCGGTGCCACCGTGCTCTGACTCACAGGCAGGGGTGGCTTGCACAATACAACTGATTACAGCAAATTGCAGCTCTGCAGATTGTGGAAAACCAAAATTGGAGCCAGTGGGCCTTCAAATGCCACGGAGGAGCTGGTGGCAGCCACTGAGGGGCTCAAGCATCCCTCACATCCCCGTTAATCCCCCATTCCCACGGGTGGGGTGGCAGGAAGCAGCAGAGGCAATGGGCTGATGATTTACCTGCCTCCCCCAACCCCCTCACCTTGCTGCAGTAAATATTTTCACTCTCATTAGCATTGCCAAAGCCAGGAAGATATAAATGAATAGGAAACAGCAGGAACCTGTGGCTTTATGGCACCGACATCTGCTGTAATGAACTCCTCAGACTCCACACAGCCACTTCTGTCCTCACCTCACAGCATTCCTGGCCTGGCAGCCTGGCTTTGCCCAGCAAAGCCCAGCTCAGGACTTTCCCAAAACTCCACAGGGCTGCCAGGATGATCCCACTGGCCCCAAACACATTGGGAGGGAGAAAGCTGTGGGGATGGCACTGCTAGAAATGGAAGGAAAACAGAGCTCCTCACAGCATCTTGGCTCACTTAACTGACCCAAAACGCAGATCTGTCTTTTCTATATTTTTATACATAATTCCTGTTTGACTAGGACAGGGGTGGAAAGGGAACCAGCATCTCCAGCACCAAAGGGACCCACACACAGAGATGAAGGACACGGCTGAACCCTCCAAGCTCCTTACAGGGCCAGCTTCTGGTTTCTAAGCACAGAAAATGCAAGCTGGATTTCCTCCCTGCCCCCCACAACTACCTTTTCCAAGCGGCTCTGCCCTCTCCAAAGTAGCTTTTTCCCATTTCTCTCCTTTTTTTGTTGTTGTTCCAGTGTTTCGCTCTGCTGCTGCCATGCACAGAGAGCTTCTAAGAGAGAGAGGGCTCCACAACGGAGCAGCTGAAGGAGGAGGAGACAAAAAAAACCCTGAGCAGATCCTTCCACACATCCCTGTCCTCCAGCCTCCACTTCCAAAGGGCAGGATTTGATAGGCAACAGGTCTCGGAGCTTCTTTTCCCCAGCCATCTGCTCGAGATGACAGCGGCAGGCAGGCAGGCAGCTTCCTGCCACCCATGGCCTTGTGCTGCTGGGCACAGCAGTGCTACCATTCCCCCTCCATCCCTCTGCCCTCGGGTGTTTTCCTGCTGCTGGCAGGGCAGGAGGGTGGAAGGCTGTTCCTCCACCAGGACATCACCACGAACACCTTTGTCAGCCGAGTCCCCACCTCCAGCATCACCCTCTGGATTTCAGCCGCCCTTCTGCAGCCCCGCGGGGAAAGAGCCTCAGGCAAGCCCCGAATCCTCACAGCAAAGTGTTTCCCTACCCAGAGGAGCACACCCGGGAGCAGGATGAAGGCTGGAGAGCAGCCCCGGGCTCAGGGAGGAGGGGACACTCTGCCAGCTGCTCCTGGGGATGGATGAGCGGACCAGACGCTTTCTGGGTTTCAAAAGCTCATCCAAAACAGCCCTTCTACCCCCAGACTGCAAAATCCAACACAAACAACACGTACATTCTCTGTTATTAAAAGAGAAAATTGCTTTCTGGGTGATGCCTCTCCCGAAAAACCAGGCAAGGATGGGGAAGGGAGTGGATAATCACCAGGGCTAAGCACCCATCTCGGCTCCCTCCTCTGCACCATCATGCACATGCCACCTCTACACAACTCTCCTGGAGAAACACTAATTATAGCTCTCCAGCTAAAAACTTCATTATACACACACGTACATACGCCAGATTAGCAGCGTGCCTTGAGAGAGCTCCCCAGACTCAAACTGAGCCAGGTGGGTCAGGTTTAACTTGTTTTTTTTTTTCTCCTTCATTCCCTCCCTGCCTCCCTCCTGCCCAGTTTTATTCCAACCCCTGCATGAACTTGGCGCACACAAAAATAAGAGGGCAGAGCCAGGCACGAACACAGTGCTATCCACCCCCAGCTCCCCTCAGCATCCACGGAAAGCCTGGCCACGGCTAAACCCTCACGCACAGCAGCCTGGCTAATCCAGCCTGGCTAATCCAGCCTTCCCAAACCCCCGGCATCCATCCCACGCCGTGCCGAGCCTCCCGGCCCCTCGCTGCCCGTCCCTACGGCACCGCTCCCAGCCAAGCAGGACACTGGTTGCCACCTCTCAAACCTCTCCCTTCCCACCGAGGAAGGGAGAGTTTCTTCTGGCTGGAGGACGCTGCTGCTGCAGCAGCGTCCAGGCCCCTGGGTAAGTCAATAGTGCCGTTCCTGTTTCCCATTTGCCGAAATACACTGGATCTTTGTGCGGCGGAGGCGGAAAAAATATTAATCTAATTAGACTCCCTCCCTAAAATTCCTCGTCACCTTAATTACGCTTCAGAAAAGAAGGCTTGGTTCATTTTCCTAGAAAATCAGCTTGTCAGGAGACGCTTTCAACTCCTTAACAAGACCAATCTGTGCTTCGGGACGCGTCCTCAAGCCCTCGCCAGGAGCTGCGGGGAGCGAGAGATCCCGAATTCCCGCCGGGAATAACACGGTTATGGTCTCTCCCAGCCTCCAAAAAGGCCATCAAACTTTACAGGGCTCCCCTTCTGAGCTCTACACTCGAGCACATCTTTTTACACCCGGAGAACAAACACGGGCAGCTTTGCTTTGCCACCGCCGGAGGATGACAAAGGGACAAAGTCCTGGGGTGATGTCCCGAGGATGTCCGTGAGTTGTGGGGTGGGTGCGTGTGGGGGGAACACACAGCGGAAAAGGCTGAGTTTGATCACAGGAGTCCGAACGAGAGAGGGCAGCAGGAGAGATGCGCCTCTGGTTCTTGTCTGTGGCAGGGATTACTAGCGGAAGGATTTAAGTGCATCTCAATCACAAGATTGGGCTGCGCACAGGAAACTTTGAACAGCCATACGAAAAGCACACTCGACTGCCCGGCCATCAATCGCTCAGCTTATAAAAAGGCAGATTGAATAACAATCATTTTAAAAAAAATAAATAAAAACAACCAGGCTGAATAGTTACTTATTTAACCCGCCGGGGAATCACAGCCGGCGCTACTACAAACAGGGCTGGGTTTGTTTTGCTTTTGCCAAGAAAAATAAATATATATACATATATATATATATACTCACACAGATATATAAGTATCATTTATATATAATTCTACATTGTAGGAGTAATTCTACCCTTTCCAGAAAATGACGCATAGTCACTGAGGTAGTGTAAAAGAAATAATAAAAAAAGCCACTCCAAGACAGTGTACCTGAACTGCTCAGCACTTTTTTGCCATAACTTCCTGATGATTTGAGTCTTGCTGAATGTTGTGTGTTGATAGGCCACCTATTAGTAAGGCAGCGGAACTGTCCATTCTATTATGGCATAAATTACAGAGGAGCCTTGTCTCAATTTGTGTAATGCTCTCTTTATTTATGTGTAATGGACCATGTTTGCAAATAGCTGTGCTCTTATTTCATGTGCTACANCGGGAGCGGGCGCGCATCCCGGGGGATGCGGGAATCCGATGGAGCGGGAGGGATCCCCGCTCTGCAGCGGGGGCCGGCGGGCACCAGGGGGAGCCGCAAGACGCGGTCGGAGCCAGCCCCCGCACCCCCGAAACCCCCGCGGAAATTCTTTAAGGCGTTAAAGAGCGGTCCTGCTGCGCTCTGGTCACAGCGTCGGGGAACGGGCTGCGTTGGAAGGGACGGCAAGATCGTCTCCTTCCATGGGCAGTGACACCTTCCACCAGGTCGGGATGCTCCAATCCCCGTCCAAGCCGGCCTTGAACACTTGCAGGGATCCAGGGGCAGCCACAGCTTCTCTGGGCAGCCCGCGCCAGGGGCTCACCACCCTCACGGGGAAGAATTTCTTTGTAATATCTCCATCGACCCCTGCGCTGTTTCAGCTTAAAACCATCTCCCCCTTATTCTATCTCTTTTTAAAAGTCCTTCTCCATCTTTCTTGTACCCCTCCTCCCCCCCCCCCCCAAAAAAAACCAAAGGGCATTAAAATCCAGGCTGCAGGATGTACCTGCAGGAGCATAAAAATAACAGATGCACACGCACACAAATAATAAAAGATAAACTCCACACGCTGAGGGAGGTAGCCTGCAACTGCTTCTTGATATGTGGCCATTTGGTTTTAAAGGGGGTTAATAAAAAGGATGGAGAATGACTTTTCACGGGGGCAGATAGTACAAGGACAGAGGGTATGGTTTTCAGCTGAAAGATGAGATTTAGAGGAGATGTTAGAAGGAATTTTTGCCCTGGAAGGGTGGGCAGGCCCTGGCACAGGGTGCCCAGAGCAGCTGTGGCTGCCCCTGGATCCCTGGAAGCATCCAAGGCCAGGTTGGATGGGGCTTGGAGCAGCCTGGGATAGTGGAAGTTGTCCCTGCCCATGGCAAGGGGGTTGGAACTAAATGATTTTTAAGGTCCGTTCCAATCCACAGCATTCCATGATATGCCCACATCTCCCTTCTTGTAAAGAACTGGAATCAAACTCACAGGTTTGCAAGCTTTGGTGGGGCTGCAGTTTTCCAGCTGCCGACTCCCTCCTCATGGGAGGGGTTTAAACCCCACGCCGGCTCAGTGGAGGAGAGAGGGAGGAAGCAAAAGGGCCCAGCAATGCTTTTTTTGGGGGGAGAGAGACCCCTCCCAAATTCAGCAAAGCCACGTGCTGCAGCATGTGCCATCAGAGCGCCAAGACCCACCCTTTCCCCACTGAGCGGCTGCCATGGCTGCCTAGAAATGGTTAAAATAGCATGGGAATTGCTAACTACTTTTAATTGCTGGCAGCTGCTGAGTTCCTCGGGGTAGGGCAGTGGGGGCGGTAATTACAGCCTGTGCCTCGCCGCCTGCCCGGTGCAGCCGGGGCCGTGGCTTTGGCGCCGGAGCTCGCCGGGCTCGGCGAGCTGCTCCGGCCACGGCCCCGCTCCCAGGGCTCATCTTGGCCACAGCCTCGCTCCTGGGGCTCGGCGAGCTGCTCCAACTACGGCCCTGCTCCCGAGGCTCAGCCCCGAAGGGATGCAGAAGCTGTTCAGTCGGGATGTTGCATGCCACGCAAAAATTAAAATCCATCCTTGAGAACCTTCTAGGGCTGTCATGAGCTCTTCCTGCTGGCCAGGCTCCTTCTCCTTCAGCCAGAGGCACCCCCAAAAACCGGGAGGTACTCGTGGCTCGCTGCTTGGGCCACCTGCACATCAGTGGCGATGCAGCTGCCTTGAGTGCTACCTCTGAGCGTCCCACACTCGGCTGCACTTCAGCCGGTATTTACAGAGCAGTGGGACGTGCCGGAAAAGGCTGAAGAGCGGAAAAAAAAAAAAAAAATCTCATTTCCAGTTGCTGTCGAGGGAGCGAAGCTGTAAGGGAAGAGCCTGGCTGGGCAGCGAGGAGAAGGGATGCACCTGATGCAAACCCAGCAGTGCTGGCACTGGGGGTAAGAGCTCTGGGAAAATAAACCAGGAGGAAAAGGTGTTTTCCAGCTGGATCAGGCCAGACGAGTGGAGTTTCAAAGCGCTTGCTTCGGGAAGCAGAGTGTTTTGTAGAAACGAGCGACAGCGGGTGGGTTAAACTGGGCAGCGTCGCAGGCAGTCTGGTATTCAAAATACGAATTAAAGCGATGCAAATGAAGGGTTCACTTACCCCTGTTGCGCAATTTGAGACATATATGACATGACAAACTATCATTAAGGGAAAAGGGCTGCTTTTCCTCGCAGGTGTTTATGTACTAGCCCTCCTTTTCCCTCTAATGGCCAGGCACGAACGTGTCACTCAAAACCCCCGGCGCCGCAGGACCGCTCCCAGCAGCCGATCCGAGGTGTGAGGAGCTGCACCGGGCTCAGCCAGACTGGCAGGGTCCAGCCCTTGTCATCAGCCCCAAGGGGAAGCGGATGGCACGTGGGAAAGGGTCCCTGGCTCCAGGCAAAGGCAGGGACTGCTCCCGAGTCAGGGGTGCGGCAGGACCGGCACATCCCACTGGTGACACACGCGGCACCTGAGCAGGGACCGGGCTGGGCTGGGCATTCGGGTCTCCGGCACCGCCAGGAGGAAGGGGGTGCACGAAAGCGTTAAAAAAGACGGCAATCAGATGAAGAATAAACAGAGGAAACTCCCAAAGCTTAATCAGGAGGTGAGACAAAGACTCACTTGTTTGGGATTCGAGGTCGCGGCGCCCTTCAGCTCTGACCGCACCGTCATGGGAGGAGTGGGTTTCTTTTCCCACCCAAACTCTGGAGGCAGAACAGACCTTAGGTGGGCTGAAACGTCCTCTGTTGATTCCTTTCCTTTCAGACCGTGCTCCTCACTGAATATCTCAGTGATCTGGGATAAGGCTGGACTTGCTGGCTCCAATTTATCAAGACATCTTTATGGCACAAAAAATAATCTCAGTCAGTGGGAAGTAGGGCAATTTTGTTTTATTTATTTTTTTAAAGAGCTTGTTCTTTTGAGCCCTTAGACGTTATTTGCAGCTGTGGTTGGCTGGAAAGGCTGCAGCCAGAGGTGCTTTTTTATTTGGGGGTTCAGAGGTCTTGGAGGCAATTTGCATGGCATTATCCATAGCTGTGCTATCAGGACAAACAGTCCTGCCAACCTAATTAGACATTAGGAAGGAGAGAGCATCTGAAGACCAGCACACAGGGGAAAAAGAGGGGATATGCAGCAAAGCTGCTGATAACGTGGGGTCGAGGCACTGGGAAGGGCTTCCCCAGCATGGAAAGGCCTTGCAGAGAGTTCTGATTTCCCTGGGATGCTGCTGCCCTGGCATTGCCTCCCCACCAGCTCACCCTGCCACATCTCCTCTTGCTCTGCAAAAAGCTGCTTCCCTACTCCAGGAATCTAGCCAAGCTGAAATCCCCCTGCTTTTTGTGAAGAGGGAATTTTAACAGGGAGCTTGTTGTTACCAGGCACAAAGTAAACATGGAGTTAGCCGTGGTTCGTTTCCTTTTTTTCCACTACTACTGATGACTTCCTCACCTGAGAGCTTTGGGAGCACCAAAGGAGGCTGCAGAAATTCCTGCTGCAAGGATGCTGTTCCTGCCATGGAGGAGTCCTGGATGCTGCCTGAAAAGGACAGGGAATTTGCTTCTCTATAAAACACAGGGAGAGTCAAGGCAGAAAAAGGGTTAGAGGAAGACAGAGCAGGTTTTCCTGCAAAACAGGGCACCAGTGTATTTTGATAGGTAGGTTGTTGCACCTGGATGGAGTCAGAGCATCCCCTCGGTTTGCCATGGGCCAGCTTCCCTGGGCAGGTTGTGATAGGACAGGGGGGAACTGCTTGAAACTAAAAGAGGGGAGGTTTAGAGGAGATGGAAGATAGAAATTCTTCCCTGTGAGGGCACCCAGAACAGCCCTGGATCTCTGGAAGTGTCCAAGGCCAGGATGGATGGGGCTTGAAGCCACCTGGAAGGTGCCCCTGACCAAGATGATGGAAACACCATTTCCACATCCCCAGATCCTGCAGCTCACGGGATACCCGGTGTGCAGGGCCTGCACCAGATGTGGGGAACAAGGTGAGATCTCTGAGTCCTGGCTCCCTCCCACACTGAGCTCATGGGCAAGAGATGCAGAAGAGAGGCAGGATCTCCACGGAGGCACTGGGGAGGGAATGGGGGTTTGTGGTTCAGTGGCTCCCAAGTCCTTTCTGCTTTGCAGAGCTTTGCAAGTGACGCTGGCGTGTGATTCGATTAGGGAGAGCGCTTTGCTTTCCCCTGACTCCTGAGCCTCCTTGGCTTCAGCTTGAGATGCAGTGGAATTCCTGCTGGGCACAGGGAGAGACACAAAGCTCCCCTCCTGTCCCCCTGTGTCCTCTTGGACCCTTGTGTCACCTCTCTGCTGTGCCTTGGATGGTGCTTCACAGCATCTGTGTCCTGCAGGAGGGTGGAGGTGAAAGCTGCTCCCCTGGGGCCAGGAAAGCCTGGTTAGGAGATGGTGATTCCCAAGGCAATCAATAATCCATGTTAGGAACCTTTTCCCGTTTCAGGGGCTGGGCTGGGTGGCTGGAACAGCTCCACGTGTGCAGCCGGGGAAGGAGCAAGCACCCCAAACCACCAGGAGATGCCTTGGGGGTGTTCATTGAGACCAGGGTTTGCTCCAGAGGGAGCTGTTGGCACCTGGACCAGAGTCAGTGGTGCCTCTGGAGAGGAGGACAGGAGGACAAAGCAAAGCAGGGACCTTCCCATCTCCACCTGAAGCAGAGCTGACAGAGGAGCTGGAGATTGCCAGGAGGGATGAATAAGGGAGAGAGAAAGAAAAGCCACAGCAGGACAGTATAAAAGCACCAGTGCTATGGAGCAGGTGCAGAGGCAGTGATAATTCCCCATTTCTTCCAAGAGAGGGACTAGGAGTGTCCAAATTGAGTTATCGGGCAGCAGATTTAGGGACAAACAAAAGACGGCGCTTTTTCCACGCCACCCGTGATTAAATTATGGAACTCATTGCCACAGGGTGCTATGGAGACCTACAGCCTAAGTGGCCCCCAGAAAGCATTTAGACAAACCCACAGGTCTGTCAAGGTCTGTTAAACATGATGGAGCAGCCACCTCGGGGAGTCCCTTAAGCCCAAGGCTGCCGGCAGCACGTGTAGGGCAAGGGGCTCGGCAGACCTGCCATGCCCCACCAGGACTGCCGGGCCAGCACAGCCTGGGAGATAAATAGCATCTAATCACCTCCACAAACCATGCCCCAAATCCCCCCGAGGGCAAGGAGGGGTTATTTGGCTCAGAAGTGCCCACCATGATGCTACAGGATGGGCAGAGAGGGGACCCCGGAGTTTCTGTCCATGTCCCAATGCAGGGATTCTCCAGGATCCCCTCACCAGGGATTTTTGGCTGGGGCTGCCCTCACAGGGTGAGCAGGGCTTCCCTGCTGTTTCCACAGCTTCAGGCCGAGATGCTCTTGCTCAGGAAGGAAAGGGGAAAAAAAACCATGCCCCACTCCCTGGGAAGACACCACATTCCAGACCTGCCTGCCATAAGCACAGCCCCTGCTCCTCACTCTCCATCCAGCATGTCAGCTCAATAATTTATCGTCCAGGAGGTGCAATACCCATCCATAATTCACGAGCAATAATGTTCTACAAGTCGGAACTGGCAATTTGGCTCCGTGGCAAAATCGCGCCGCCTTCCCGGGACCGCCTCGCGCCACGTCCAAGGACTCGGCTCTTCCTGCCAAAAGGCACGAAGGCAGCAGCCACCTCCAGCCCTGAGGGGCTTCCCAGTGACAGCAGGTTCTGGAGCAGCGTCCATCTGTGCCTGCTCTTCATCTTTCCAAGGCCTTCCTCACATGCTGGTCTGAAAATGATGAAGTCTTGGATTTGGTGCTCAGGGCCGACAAAACTGTGGAGCAGTGATGGAGGTGCCTGGGAGGAGCAAGACAAGGGGTGCCAGCAGTGCAGAGCCCTGGCATTCAGCAGCAGTGGGGGGTGGCTTTGGTGGCCCTCTCAGGAGTGATGGGAATCCTGTCAGCACAGGAATCCTGTGCCACAGGAGCCCACAGGTCGCAGAGCAAGATGAACAGTGGTGTCTCAGCTTCCAAGGCTGATAAATGGCCCCAAGGCACGGGACCCAAGGGATAAATTGGGATTGGGGGTGGCAGAAAGGCCTGGGGGGGTGGCTGTAGTGATGGGTTGCCCTCCAGGAGATAACAGAAGCATGGAGGTATCAGCAGGGAAGCGTGGCAGCTCCTGGGAGAGGTGGGAAACGTGAGCCACGGAGTTCTCAGATTAGAAAAACACCTCTTGCTCGGCAAACTCTGTTAGTCAGACGTAAAACACGGTGAAGCAGAGCATGCTGGAGCTGCCTCGCTCCTGGGGGAGATGTTTATTAACTCATCAAAACACAACGGCTGTTGTTGCCAGCAAGGACCTGGAACAGCAGGAAAAAAAATAAAGAGGGAAGAAGAAACAGAAAAATGGGAGAAAAAATAAAGATCACATGTGAAAATCATCCTTTGCTTCCCTGTACTTGGCTGGGATCAGGGACTAAGTTTCTTCACCAGTTATTGACTTGCCTTGAAAGAGAGGCAGAGGATTAACTGAGGGGTGGTATCATTATCCTGGCTTTTGCCAAGAGTATCCCTCTGAAACAAAGCCTTGTTGCCCTGAATAATCCCATCTTCTAAAAGTTACATGTCACAGGCAGCATTGTCACTTCATTATTGCAGGCCCAAGGGGACTTTTGGAGGTGATGCTGGCCTTGATTCGTAGAATCCTAAAAGGTTTGGGTTGCAAGGGACCTTAAAGAGTCATTCCAAACCCCCTGCCATAGCAGGGACACCTTTCACTATCCCAGGCTGCTCCAAGCCCTGTCCAACCTGGCCTTGGGCACTTCCAGGGATCCAGGGGCAGCCACAGCTGCTCTGGGCACCCTGAGCCAGGGCCTGCCCAGCCTCCCAGGGAACAATTCCTTCCCAATATCCCATCTGGCTGTGAAGTCCCCCCACAGGGAGGGTGGCCATTGCAGACCAGGGCTGTGGTATTTCTGTGGTGTTTCTCCAGCCTCTCCAGCCTCCAGCACTGTCAATATGTACTTTAAAGAACAATTTACACCTAGAAACGCTCCCCTCCTGCGAAAGTGCCGCCGTGCAAAACAGCAGATGGTGTTTGAACACTGCAAAATGGAAAATATATCTTTAAAAGAGAGATACCAGAGCTGTCTTGGCGCCACGCGGGCGCCTCGGGGTCTCGATTCGCAGCTTTCTGCATGGGCTAAAAAAACAAAGGATGGCAAGTGCTCTGAGATAATATTGGTGGAAGGAGAATGCTTCTCCTGAGGGGTCCTTGGCAATTGTGGCATGGGAATAACCCAGAAGGACTCTGCAGGAGGGGCTCTGACACCACCAGCCCTCACAGGCCGCCACATGTGCCCAGCTGGGAGTGGGACAGAGGAAGCAGAGCGGGATTTTCCTCCCATTCTCCCCTCACTAGTGCTCATCCTGCTTCTTCAGATCAAATGATGTTTATGGAGAGGCATAAACCACCCTGCTCCCATTTGGGGCTGCTGGGAGAAGTCATTCCTGTTGGGATTCCCATGGCCCAGCCCCAGGCTGGCGTTTTAGGATTGATGCAGCAGGAGGATCTGCTCCCAGAAGCACACACTCAATGCTACACTAACACTGCTTTCGTACATGAAGCATCAAATCTACTCCTAAAAAATCCCTCCTCTCTCTCCCCATCCTGGAAGCAAAACCCTGCTGAACCTCCACCCTCCAGGCAATCCTCCTTTGTGTGAAAAAAAACCCAAAAACCCTTTTTCTTAGAGGCTTTCTCAACAAAAAAAGCTTGAATGCTGCTAATTTCCAAAATAAACAAGCAAATCTTTGGAGCAGCAAATGCAAAGGGCCCCAAAGGCATCTCCTAAATGTCAGGGAAAAGCATCAGCCCTAACGCGTGCCCGGCTGTCGCTGCCTGCCCGGCGCCGGCTCCAGGCACTGGGGACAACTTTGGGAAGTTTGGGTTTGGTGGGAGCAAAGAAACCCCCAAACCCAGGCCCCCATTACAGCTGCTTTGAAGCTCTGCAACAGGAAGAAAAAAAAATATCATAAATTGGGCTCAGCTTCACTCCTAGCAACGACATTTTGACAGCTTCTATTTCGGGGATGGCTTTATTGTTTTCCCCCTGGTCCTCAATTAATGCCTTTACCTCAAAATAGCTACGAGCCAGCAGGACTTTTCCACTCACCAGGCTGTGAGCTGCTCCCAGCTTCCCCCTTGGTGCACATGCTGATGGATCGGGCTGGCTGCTCCCAGCCTGGCCCCAAATCTCCAGTTCAGATCCCTCCAACAAGGACAACCTCCCTGCTGAAGCCAGGTGCTGATGTTTAAAAGTCAACCTGGAGGAATTAAAACAGCTTTGCAAACCTGTTCCCCATCGCTGTGCTCAAGTATGTGAGGCTCAGGAAATGCACTTAGCCAGTGCCCAGGAGAAACACAGGCTGGGAATGCTCTGAGGGATGCAGGGAGGAAGATGGAGCCAGGGCTGTTCTGCACTTGATTTTGGAGGCAGGAAAAGTTGGCCATGTGGCGGCCCTTAAGGATATTTGGGTTGGAAGTAGATGGTCTGTGAGGCCCCAGCCAAACCCTTCATGTGATTCCATGGCATTCCCTGTGGGAATCCATCCAAAGGGATGTGCTGAGCCTCAAGCAAGGATTTCACACCCCAGACCCCCTTGGGCTCCCTGCTCCCATTGCTGCTGAACCAACTCCTAAACCCCCCTCTCAAGGTCACCCAGCAGCAGTTAAGGATTTAAGAGAAGCTCTGCACAATGCATGTGGCTCCTCCTGAAATATTCACCCCCTGGCATCAATGTTTCATCCATGTTCTCTCACACCTCCCCCCTGACACCGGCCTCAGTCACAGTGGTGCAGATGGGGAAAACCAGATATATTTACACAACCAACCACCTCCAGGTGCCTTTTTTCCCACAAAATTGAGTGGCTAACAGTGAGCCTGTGCAGGCATCCCCTTCCCCCTGCTGCTTTTGCAGCGAGGTGCTGGGCACTCAGCTGGAGCCATCCCAGAGCTCAGCAGCCATTCCAGAGGCTCCAGCTGGTAATTTACCTACCTGTGCTCCCACTGCAGGATGCCAGCTGCTTTTCCCCCTCACCCAGGATTCCCATTTCCCACTCAGTGGAAATCCAGCCACACTCCTGGGCCCACACCAGAAACCTGGCCCCAGGTGCATTTTTAAAAAATCTTTTCCCTTTTAATTCCTATAAACAGTTTCACCTGTGTGAAGCACTTGCTTGTGCCCTTCCTGGCCCCACTAAATGACCTACAGGTTGTCTCTATGTGCCCATCGGTCCTCACCCAGGTGCCATGAAATGAGGGAGGGAAAGAGCTCCTGCCAGAGTCATCTTTTGATTTCAGTATGGCTAACAAAGTTAAAAGAGACCTTTCCTCTTCCCCCAGCCTGAGCTGGAGAAGCCAGAACATTTTAGCTGTTTTCTGATTTGATGTGCAAAAAACCAGAGGGAGAGGGGAAAAAGAAAAGCCCCCACAACTCACCGCTGGCTCCTCCTTGCCTTTAATTGAGGACACAAATGCCAGGCTGATTTCTGCTCTCCTTGAAATTCCCTCTGTCAGTACAAGGCTCCCTCTGGTTCAGGACAAAAATTGACTTTGTGTCATGAATGAAGTAATTATTTCTCTCCACAAACGAATATGGCAATTATTTCCCTTCTGGGGAGGGGAGGGATGTGTGTGAGGTTTGAGCTGCTGAGCAGAGCCACGGCCCCTTCCCAGAGCAATGTTTGTCCCCTGCTCACACCCAGCCACCTCTTCCCTTTCCCAGTGCTCAGGCTCAGCTGGATCCCCACCAGACACAGGCACTTTCCTCTCTCTCATTACTCTCCCCTTCAGATCAGCCCTTGAGCTGGAATCAGCTTTCACCCCTCTGTGCTGTTTTACCTTGGGAATAAAGGACGTTCCCGAACGTGCCCATCCCTGTATCCCTTCACTGAGGAAGAGCAAGGATGAAATACCACTTTGGCTGGGTGATCAGAGACATCTGGAATCCCAGACTGCTTTGCACTGGAAGGGACATCAAAGATCACCTATTCCATCAGCCCTGCCCTGTGCTGGGATGCCCTCCAGGAGGTCCCTCTCCAGCAGCAGGGCTGTATTTGGAGGCAGAGGTGTGTCACCTTGCAACACCCTGCCTCCTTTTCCCCCCGGGGATTTGCTCCGTGCGTGCCCATTTCCCAACTCCGGTCAAGGAAGGCTCCACCAGCTCATAAATTGTTTTTCTACACCAGCTCTGGAGCACGTTTCAGCTTCTGCAGGTGTTAAAAGCCGCCGTAAAGAGCCACACAAAGAAAGTTATTTGCAGCAGGCGCCGAAATCTCCGAACCCCGCAAAGACGATGCAGCAGCGTGTCCTGAAGGCAATGAACCATTAACTGTTTCCAGGAATCCCAGGCAATCCTGCAGGAACACACACTCCCCCTGCCCCCAGAGCAGACGGGACACTTGTGCCAGCACTCAGAAACCTTGTCCTTGCATCAGAGGTTGGAAGGAGGGATTCCAGAAAAAAAACACATCCCTACCACCACAGCCACACCAATTCCAGCAGCACAAGAACAAGGAGGATTGTAAGAGGGAGAAAAGTGGTAACAAATACATTTTAAGAATGTATTTATTGTATGTCACCTTACACACAGTTAAGATTTTTACATTGAGGGTGGTAAAATACAGGCATAGAAGGGTGGAAGATGGCCCATTCCAAAGCCAGGTTGGACACTGGAACTTGGAGCAGCCAAGCCTGGGATAGTGGAAGGTGTCCCTGCCCATGGGAGGAATTAGATGATCTTATTTAAGGTCCTTTCCAACTCAAACCATTCAGTGATTCTATGATTTACAAGCACACAAAACTCCTATATGAGTTATTTACCTGCACAAGATTACGTGTTTATCTTACTGCTGACATTTCACAGCCCATCACTACGTGAGCCAGCAGCAAGCCCCAGCACACCCAGCGAGACCCCATCTCTCCCCTCCAGGAGCTAAAACCACGGGACAGGCTGGAAAGTCACTTGAAGGTTGTGAGCGACCTTGAAGGGAGCTGGACATTGCCTTGTCGGCTGCGGGAGTGTGAAAATGTATTGCAGCCCTTGGGCAGCCTTCAGTTCTCATTTAAGCTGTTAATCAGAGGGGGAGAGGAAGCAGAGCAGCAGCAGCAGTCACAGCTTTTCCCCGTGAGCCCGACTGGGAAAGTGTGAGTGGCACTGGAAGGGCCTGCAGGGGAGCAGGGGGGGAGCAGCTCTGCCTTTTGCAAGAAGGAATGGCTCCAGGAGCAGAATATTTTCTTCTTCTTCTCCTCCTCCTTCTTCTTCTTCTTCTCCTTCTCCTCCTCCTCCTTAGTCTTGTCACAGGTGGGATTATCCCGGTTTTTTGTTCCACGGTTTGTTTGGTTGTTCAGGTGTGCACAGCTCTGCAGGCCTCTGCCAAGGATTGCTCTGCCTGGCACTTTGGGACAGCTTTGTGACCAGGGGGGTTTTGTGACCCAGGGGACCAACATGAAGGTGCAGGTGCTCCAGAACATCCTGCCCTCTCTGTGTCCCATGGCAGTGGGACCTTGCTGCTTTCAGCCTTCATGTCACCATGTCACCCACTGCATCCTCTCAGGAAACCTGTGGGAACCTGGCACAGAGTGCCCAGAGCAGCTGTGGCTGCCCCTGGATCTCTGGAAGTGTCTAAGGCCAGGCTGGATGGGGCTTGGAGCAGCCTGGGATAGTGGAAGCTGTTCCTGCCCACAGCAGGGAGATGGAACAAGATGATCCTTGAAGTCCCTTCCAACCCAAACCCTTCAGGGGCTGTATGACCTTGGGCTATGAAGCTGTGGGAGAAGGACAGAGAGGGACACAGGCACAGATTCCTTGCTGCAAGAGTGGGGCTGGCGACCTGGCCGAGCGAGAGGACTCACTCAAATACAGGTGGGACGCTCTAAGGGAGCACAGACAGAATTGGAGCAGAGAAGCCACCTCCCCACACACCTGCACCACTTCCCCTCCTCCAGCAGCACAAGGGTTAAGATGAGTCTATTACTGTTTGCTTGTCACTTTGTCGCTGATCTAATGACCATCGATAATAGCTGAATAAGAATTGATGGAGAGATGGATTTAATTAACCCCGGTGTCAGCAGCTCGCGTTGCTGTCTGTTTGTGTTAATGGAGCAGCTCAGGAAGAAAACTCTCCTGAGCTTTGCGTGGCTCAGCCTGCGGCAAGTAAAACACTCCTATTCATCAGCTGCACCCTCCAGGTAAACCCAGGCAGTGCCACATGGCAATTTCTTCCTCCTGTCCCCACAAGAATAAAACAGGCACCTGCTCCGCTGCACTCTGGGTCCCAGGTCCTTCTGCCACCCCATATTTGCTGCCTATCCCGGCTGCCACTGCCTTGGGCAGCACAGCCAAGGTCTCTGCAGGATGGGTGGGAGCCCGGGAGTGCTGATATTGGGAGGTTGGAGGTCTTCATTTAGCAGGTGCTGGGAGGTTGATAAAAGACCAGCACAAAGGCAGCAACCGCTTTGTGTTTCCTGAGAGTGCAGATGCTGGGGCAGAGAGGTTTTCCCAGCCAGCCAGACATCCTCTGGCATCCTCCACATCCCCTGGGGCCTCCTGCAGCCTCCTCATCCTAAAATCCAGCTGTTGCATGCACTCCACTGGGATTTATCCTCTTCTTCTGGGTTTCAAGCTAGTTTGGGAGCCAGCTCCAGGTGAGCTCAGCCCAGACCGGGGCTGGACGCTCAGACCAGGCCATCCCAGTCCCACTAACGAGGCTGCTCCTGCCCACTCCTTGATTGCAGCTGGTAATTAGTGTCTGCCAGCTCCTGACCCCTCTTCAGCCGACCCTCAGGTGCAGCAGCTCATATTGCTCCTCATCCTCCTGGATGGCCTGGCTTATCAGGAGAGGGAAATGCCAGCCTGGAGGAGAGGTGTGTGCATGGCCCTCCTCACCTATGGATACCCCATCCCAGTGAGGAATTTCCTGGCAGCTCAGGGAGCAGTGGCATCATCCAGCACCCCCAGCTCACCCAGCCTCAGCACCCATTTCCCAGTGCAGTAATCCAGGGGTGCACCCCAGAGAAGAGGTTGTAAAGCCAATTTTTATCCATTTGGGACACCTCTCAGGGCAGGCTCGGGGGTGGGGGGCTTGTCTGACACCCACAAGGTTTTCTTCACACCTCCCCTTCCTCTCATTTTCAGCTGTGATTGATTTTCTTGTTCCAACACGTGTGCAGCCTTGACCTGGGCGGGCAGGTCTGGATCCATTTGGGATCCCCCACTGGGATGATGCTGGTGCCAGCCCTGCCTCGCTGCAGCTGGAGATTCCCCATGCTCCTCAGACTGAGGGACAACTGTCTGAAGGAATAAACCTCCCAGGGCAACGCCTTGCCAGGCTAAAAATATTCCTTCCAGTAAAAACATCGGCTCCCAGCGCTGGCTGGCACTTCCAGGTAGGACAGGACACAGAACCTCCACGTTCTGAGGGCACTGAAAACACCAGTTGTTGGGAAACCCATTTCCTGCTGGGAAACAATGAGGTCAGCTCTTGGCACCTTGTTCAGCAGCTGGAGGGAGAAAACGTCTCTGCCAGGACTCCCATGGAAAAGACAGGCGTGGAAAACGGGTGCGTGGACAAGTGAGGCAGGGAATATTGCCAGGGAGGTGAAAGCTGGTGTCAACAGAGATTAGGGCTCTGTTCCTGCCCTCGGGCTGCAGGATGGAGATAACATCACCTGCCCCAAGAAAGGTGAGGGATTTAATTCAGCAGATGCTGATCTGGAGTTCCCAAGACCTTCACACAGCTCCAAGCAGCCCTTGGACCATTTTGGGTCTGGGGCTGGAGTTCCCAAGACCTTCACACAGCTCCAAGCAGCCCTTGGA
>VWYI01010744.1:1150274-1310583 GCA_013399455.1 Anthoscopus minutus
TCATTGTGGGGCTGGGGCTGATCTGGAGTTCCCAAGACCTTCACACAGCTCCAAGCAGCCCTTGGAGCATTTTGGGTCTGGGTGGGGAGAGCTGGCCACAGCAAAACCATGGGACATATGGATCTCTTCCTCCTTATCCCAAGATCTTTCTCTTCTCCCAGCAGGGAAAGAAAAATAGCTAAAATAAGCGAAGCTGGCAGTGGAATGCAGAATTCATGCTGGCCTCCTCAACACAGTCCCTGAAGCAGCAAAATTCATCCTGCCATGGCAGGAATTGGGGAACCTGGGAAGAAGCCCAAGAACAAGCATCATCCCAAGTTCTTCCTAACCTGGCAGAGCTCCCAGCTGCTGAGCTGAAGGTGAGCTGGAGCTTTCCACCCCTCAAAAAGCCTTCAAAGTATCCCACATTTTCTTCTTCTAGCTTCCAGAACATCAGTGACAGAACAGAACATCAGTGACTGCCCACAGCTCTGCTTCATCCCCTGGAAAAGATGGACAAGCAAGGTCTGTGTTGCTCTGGAACAGCCTGAGCCTCTGGAAAGATGCTGATTTAGAAACAGGCTTCCTGTTTTGCTCATCCCTGTCCCAGACAGAAAGTACCTTTGCCAAGTACGTCTTCAAAACCCTGCCAGTAACCTGCAGTCATGGAATAGTGAGGCTGGGGAAAAGAAAAAAAAAATCCAGCAGAATTTAATTTTGAAGACCCAGCCAGTCTTATAGCTTTTCAACTGCTGGAGCAGGTGAGCCAATAATAAAATCAACTGCCCAGAGAGGAAATGAATATTGGGTTTTGTTCCAAAAGGATGAGTTCAGCCAGCGTCAGAAAGAAAGGAAAAAATAATAATCATAGAAAATAAAAGAAGAGTAGGAATTGTTCTGTGACAAACGTATTTTGACAATCCAGCTGAAAGGGCTGACAGAGTTATGAGTGAGGGGGAAGAATTACTGATCTCCAAGTGTCATCTCACTTGTTTTTCTTGATTCAGCCTGGCCCCGCTAACAATGTGTGTCACTGCCCAGCGCTGGGAGCATCCTTTGATGAGTGACACGTGGTGTTCCCCACAGCTTCCTCCTGCATTTTACCTGCCAGCAGCACCAGGGGTCTGGCACCAGCCAGGCTGGATTTGGGAAGGTCACAGGTGGAGGGGCCAGGGTCTCCAGCCACACATCCCAGGGCATTTCTATTTGCGATGCACCTGGGATCGCGTTTCCTGGTCTTCTTCCTGGCTGAAGCCATGGGAGTCCCAGCATGGCTTGGCTTGGAAGGAGCTTGAAGATCAACTTGTTCCCATGGCAGGGAACCCCTTCCACTCTCCCAGGTTGCTCCAAGTTCCGTTCAGCCTGGCCTCGAACACTTCCAAGGACGGGGCAGCCACAGCTTCTCTGGGAATTCAACACCAGTTCCTCACCACCCTCACAGGGGAGGAGTTTCTTCCCAAGCTGCCATCTAACCCTGCCCTCTGTCCACCTGAATCATCCCCTCCTCATCCTGTCCCTTCACGTCCTTGCCCAAAGACCTTCTCCAGCTCTCTTTTCATTGTTTCCACCCTCACACCCTGAAATGGGGCTTGAGGTCTCTGCACCCACAGTCCCGTGCTGGGTAAAAGGGAGAAGTGTAGCAGGGTGGCAGCTGCTGGAATTCAGACTCAGGTGATGAAAACAAGGGCCACTCAGGAGTTTTGGAGATCCTGACATCTCTCTGTGGGGGCTGGAGGTGCCTGGTTTGGAATGGAGCTCGTGATTGTGGAGCAGGCGGGTGTTGCTGAGGGGTCTCTAGTGGCTCTTACCACTCCTGCTCCTTGGCTAAAATCTGCATCTGGATTGGGGACCTCAGGGATTTTAAAAGCCCCTTCTCAGCCTGAGCTGCGCAGCTCTTCAGCTGTGACCACTTCTCCTGTGGAATCTGAGCCCTGGGTGGAGCCAGGCTGTAATAGGCCATTAATTTTAATTGCCTTTGGAGCAGGGCTCAGCACCAAAGTGGGCAAACCCGATGGCATTCTGAGAGGTCCCCTCTGGTTAAAGGACACCTGTGAGAGGCTGCCACGCTGTCACCAGGCTCTGGGAGAGGGATGCTCCCTGTGACTCCTTCTGAGTCAGCTTGATTCACCTGCCCCCACTTGCTGCTGCAATTTACTGCCCACAGTAATTGCGAGAATTGGGGATTATCAGCTTCTTACTCAGATTTTCCCCTTCCAATGTGGAAAATATCCATCTTGGGGGGGGGTGCTATGGCAGAAGTGGGTCCTACAGCTGCTTTTCTCCATGGCTCTCCACTGCTTTTAGGACTGTTAGGGAGAACTGGAGATCTTCATGCACCTTCCCGGGGCTTGATTCCTCAGCCTGATTCTGCAGCTTTCCAGACAAACACATTTCTGCTCCCCCACTGAGTGACATCTTTCAGGACATGTTTCCTGAGGGTCAAAGCAGAGGGCAACCTCTCAGAGAACAGTGTGATGCTCCCGAGATAAATAAAGCTCTGGGAATGAAAGCTCCTTGGAGGGACAAGGGCAGCATGAATTTCTTTCAAGGCTTGGGGGACGGCTCAGTGTTTCCAGGAACAGCCACCTTGTGTTTGTACTGACAGCCTTTAAAACTGGGGGAGGGAGTTCAACCAGCCGAAGGTCAGGTTGTCTGGGATGGGAAATGCTCCAGAAACTTCCAGTGATATTTTTTTGTATTTTTAAGCTTGGTCTTGTGACTCTCTTGTGCAGACCTTTCCCACTCAGCTTGATGTCTGTGCTCAGCCTGGCCTTGGGAGAAAGAACCCCATCCATCCAGGCTGTTTTGGATAGACAGAAGTGCAAAATAAACAGCTCCAGACATTTTCGGTTGTTCCTCATTTCAAGACAGACATTGAGGGGCTGGAGCATGTCCAGGGAAGGGAACGGAGCTGGGGAAGGGGCTGGAGCCCCAGGAGAGCTGAGAGAGCTGGGAAAGGGGCTCAGCTTGGAGCCAAGGAGGCTCAGGGGGGAACTTCTGGCTCTGCACAACTCCCTGACAGGAGGGGACAGCCAGATGGGCTCAGGCTCTGCTCCCAGGTAAAAACCACGAGGAAACAGCCTCAAGCTGTGACAGGGGAGGTTTAAATTGGATACTAGGAAAAAATTCTTCATGGGAAGGGTCATCAAGTGCTGTAGCACAGGCTGCCAGAGGTGACCTGGACTCTCCATCCCTGGAGGGATGTAAAAGTCACATGGATGTGGCACCTGGGGACAAGGTCTAGCAGTGGGGTTGGCACTGCTGGCAGTCCTTTTTCCAACCTAAATGATTCCTTGATTCTGCTCCCCCTACCCTGGTTTGTGCTTTTATTGGTCAAATGCAGGGAAAAAGGCAAAGTGAACTCCTGTTTATTCACTCTGATGGCAGTTCCACACCAACACCCCGACATTCCTCTCCCTGCTGCTGGACGTTGTCTGCTCCTGAGGACACCAAAGTTGCCCAAACTCCTCACCAGCTGCATTCTGCTCCCAGCCTGTGTGTGAGCATGCTAAGGAAGAGCCCAGCTCCCCAGGGGCTGCTGGATGGGAGCAGCCAGCTCCATCCTTTAGTCCCCTGGAGAATAACTGGCAGTGGTGCTGCCAGGTCTAATCACCCCTCACGCCCCACCAGCCACTTCCCAGGATGCAGACCTTGTTAACATGCAAAATAATGGAAAGATGCAGGTGGGGTTCTGGCTGGTTAACCAGGAGATGCTTCAGTGAGAATTACCCAATTAAATCTCCATCTCTCCCTTGCTCCTGTGGCTTTAGCCCCCTCCCACTCTGGTGGCATTGTCACCCAAAGCAATAAACACAGGTCCTGATGGAGTGCTGGCCACATTAAGCTGTCACTGCGGGCACTGGGGACCCTGCAGGGCTGGCCTGGCTCTCTGGGCGGCTGGGAGGCATGGGAAATTAATCCCAAGCTAAATATATACAGTGGCACACAGCACATCAGCTCAGGAGGGGTAACCTGTGGTTTTTTGCCCTTTTTGAGAGCCCATCCTTTCTCCTTTGCCATCACCCCATAAAAAAACCCAAGAAGGTGCTGGTGCTTTCCTTAAGGGAGGATGCCCAACCCTTCTCTTGCAAAAATAAAACCCCCCAAAAAACCAAACAAAAAAACCCAAAGGGAATAAAAAAAAAAGGAAAGCAAAAAAAACCCCAAAAAGCTAATACCCTTCCTGTGGTATCACTGCTCAGTTGCTCCATGGCTTCTGTGTCAGTTCCATATATTCCTGATAATTGCTTGTCTTGCCACTTTCCCCCTGGTGTTTCCAGCGTATTTTTATGGTGGGATTTCTGGTTAGATCAGAGCAAAAGAAACAAGCAAGTAAGTAATTTTTTTTAAAAATCACTTAGACCCTGGAGGTAAAACCCAACAAACAACAACAAACCAAACAAAAAAACCCACAGAAAAACAACAACAAAAACCAACCAACCAAACACACAAAAAAACCCCAAAAACAAAACAAAAAATCAGAAAAACCCCAAACCACAGAAAACACCCCTACTTTGGATTAAAGATTGGATTAATTTTATTAGAGGGATTGCTACTGAAGCCTTTTCCACAGAGGAAAGCTGGTGGCCAGGTGGGAGAGGGGCTTCTGCAGCCCCCCTCTCCCACTGGAAGGGACACAGCTCTGCTCTGGGCACCCCATGCAAGGGGTGCTCCCCTCTGTCTGTCTGCACGTGTGATTAACACCAATCCCCCACTGCAGGAGCTGTGAGAGCAGCTAAAATTGACCTCCATGCCCTCCCCAGTGCCAGAGCAGCCGTGCTGCTGGGGCCTGCTGGGCTCCAAGAGCATCTGAGAAGAGCAGCAGGAACTGAAACCGCACCTGGGTGATTCCAGGCTGGCCACCTGAAGTCCAGCAGGGCCTGCAGAGGTGGAGATTGCCATGGTGCTGGAGGCTGTGGCCTCTGTGCCACCTCCTGAGCCCCCCGGGGCTGGCACCCCTGTGTGACAGGGTTCACCAGAGCCAGCTCGATGGCACACACCGGCCCCGTGCCACGTGTGGGGAATTGCCTCGGGATCAGATTCAGCCAGGGCAGAACCTTTAGGGCAGCTCGCTCTGTGGTGCAGGATGGATCTGGGATCAGGTGAAGGAGAAAGGAGGAGGCTCTCCGTATGAAGTTCCTGCAGGGAAGGGTTTATCGGTGCTGAAGAGATCAGTGATAGAAGAGCGCAGAAATTCGGGCTGCAGGGATTTTTATATGGGAGTGGTTGAAGGGGAGGGTTCCCTATTGACCAACAGGGAACCTGGGAGGGAGGAGCAAAGGGAGGGGATTACAATTCAGGGACCAGTGCAGGTCATGTGGGCCAATGGGGCCTCAAGGATTAGGGGATTGACAGGGAAGGGTCCGGAACAAGGGGTTGGGACGATCCAACGGGAGGGGAGACAGGGAACTTTCAGGGTAAAGAGGCAGGGTTTACAATGATGGATAGGGAAGGCACTGGAATAAGGGGTTGGGTCACAATGATGGGCAGCATAGGAGAGGACAAATTTTGGGGTAAACCAACAATACAGGGGAGTTGTAACTTGGGGTAAAGCAGTTAAACTGTGGGGGTACAACTCAACAGCACAGCACTGAGGGGAATAAAACAAACCATTATGAACAAAACACACCACAACACCTGTGCCCCATCAGGAATGCCTGGGGGATGCTGTTATGTCGTACCAAACCATCCCAGCAGATCATCCCAGGCCTCTTTCCTCCTCTCCACGAGTTCCAGGATGGTGACAGTGGGCAGGAGGCATCTCCCTTGGCCAGCAGTCAGGGCACCCCCAGATCCTTTCCCATCTCAGCTGATGGTGAGGATGGGGCACTTAGAGAAGTAAGGGGCTTACCCAGGCAGATAACAAAGCTTTGTTGATATAGGATTCTCCCCAACAGCTGGATGGAAGAGGAAAATGGGACTTTGGGGGCAGACAGCTCCTTGTGAATGATGTGGAGCTCTTCTGGCCACAAGGGATTCCCAGCACCACTGGGAACAGAGTTTCTGCCAGGGAAATGGGATTCAAGATTCCCAGCACCACTGGGCACAGAGTTTCTGCCAGGGAAATGGAATTCAAGATTCCCAGTACCACTGGGCACAGAGTTTCTGCCAGGCAAATGGAATTCAAGACAGCAAACCCAGTGCAAGGGCTGAGGAGCTGGAAGGAAGAAGCAGGATTCCTAAGTACAGCAGACAGCTTTAGTGTGTGGCTTTTCCCCTGTTCCTGGATTTGGGGTGGGAGGAAGGCTGCTCCCCTCTCCTCAGACAGGGCAGAACTTGGCTTTCTCCGCTGCTGTCTTTGGAATCGCTCTTCCAGAGGAACTTTGGCAATTTTTGAGTAGGAAACAGGATGATATTTGCTAGATGGACCTCAAAGGGGGGCTCTGCCATACCCCAGCATTCCCATTATATACAGGTATTTACCTTCCTTCAGGCTCCTCATTTCTCTATCCTCACCAGGTAAGCACTGGAAATGTCACCTCCCCACGCCTGTAATTAAACCCTGTGACTTCTGTCCTGTCATCCACACACACCTAGACACAGCTCCTCTCTCTCCTCTTCAAAAACTACCCAAAACTTTAGTTTTGCTCCAAATTAGCCATGCAAATGTGCAGCTGGGTATTGCCATGGCAACAGAGTTTGTCCTCCTGCTCCCCTCTCCGACCCCTTCCCCCAGATGAAGGAAGTGGGGGGGAATTAAAAATAAGCAATTTTAATAATGTCACAGAAAGCAGACAGGGATATAAAAATCCATTAAGAGCTGGAGTGGCCCTCGCAATGGGAAGTGCTCCAACTCCTTCCCTTTCTGTCTCTCGCTCTCTCTCCAACCCCCTGAAAGGTAACCTTTAAAACACACTCGGCAGCACGGTACTTAAACCTCTGGCATTTACCTTCATTTCACTCTGGCTTTTATTTCTTTCCAGGGGAGGAGGGCTTTTACGTTATAAGAGGACAAGTTGTCTTGGTTTTTTCCTTTCCCTTGGCTTGTTTATTTCCCCCTCCTGTGCAGGTGATTTCTTTTTTTCCCCCTCTTGTTTTGCTGTCACCATCACCCAGGCACGCAGCCCCTGTGGGTGAAGCAGGAGTAGGGGGTCAGCCTAACATTCAAATCCCCCCCACCTCCCCAGACACCCCAAAATGAGATTTGGGTGAGATTGGTGATGCTGGAGAGGAACCAGCTGCCTGAGGTTCCCAGTGGGTGGCAAGAAGGTTCAAGCCACAGCAGCTTTCGTGGGGCTTTTCCTTTTTACATCCACACATCCCTCAAGGAGGGATGGAAAACCCCCAAACTCCCCTTAACATTCCTCTGCCTGCAAAGAAATCCTCCCTGACATGGTGCCTGCCAAACACCCCTCTTCAATGTGGTCTCACAGAAATGCCACTTCCCCTGCTCCTTTTACCCATCTTTAACCCAAAACTCAGGGTTCTCAGCCACTTCCACCCCTCTGCCTCACAATCAGGGCCTTGCTTCAGCCTCCCTGTGACAGCCTCCCATTTCCTGGCCCTTTAAGACCACTTAAAAGCTAGGCCTGCATCAGGCAGCAAATGCTTTGTGATGACTTCACTACATCCCTGCAAATCCTAGTGTGGAGTTTCATGCCTCTTAGAGATGGATATCCACGTCCCAGTCACACCAGTGTTACCACAGGGCGCTCACAGGTTTGCTTCCCCCTCCCCTGCATTGAAGACCCTGCTTCAGGAGTCATGGGATGAGCAGAGCACCTCATTACAATAAAAAACCCCTTGCATTTTCCACACTGGAAGAGAGCTTGAAAGCATGACCTGATTGTGCTCAGACACCCATGGGCAAAGAAAGAGTCCAAACCATATTAATAAAAGGAAAGTGGCCAATTTTTGCAAAGCCATTCATTAATTTCAAGTGTGACCCAGGAACAGAGACATGAACTATTACTTCTTTCTAAGCCAGCAGCACGGTAATCCCAGGCTGACTCCATGCCACGTCCTGCACAGCAGAGTCCTGAGCCCTCCAAGTTCCCAGATGGGCATTCCAAACACCTGGGAGCAATGGGGGGAGGTCATTCCCCTGCCACAGCTGCACTTGGGGGAGGCAGGAGCATCCTGAGGGCGACATGGACACCCAAAAGCAGCTCACACTTCCCAACATCCCTTCTTCATCACAGTTTTTTGGGGATTTTTTTTTTTCTCCCAGTTTTCCTGCAAGTTTTCACTTTTACACCACAAGTCTTTTCTGTGCTGGCACCAATCAGGTCATATAAGCAGGAGTTAACAGTGATGCTTCCTCCTGTCCCCATGTCCTGCCAACATCCTTATGGGGCAACCCCAAAACCTCCCTGTCCAGTGGGCCACCATCCAGTATAAAGTCTCAATTCGTATTGAACAGTTATTCACTGCTTTTTCTGCATGACTGGCACCCGAAGAAAGGAGCCAAACATTTATGTCAATGAGTAGAACTTGGGTTTTCTTGGTGGAGTTTGTGATTTTGGTGGCTTTTTTAAGGGGAGTGATACCTCCCATTAGGTAAAGGCCAAACCTTCACCTCTTTGGGGCTCTGGATCAAAACAAATCATCACAAAATAATCTGTGCATCAGCCCAGTGTTCTGACCAGCTCCAGGTACCAGCTGGTTTACAGACTGCCTCTCTCCCTGGCTCAGGCCCAAATTTTCATGGCAAACAATCAGCACAACAAATGGTCAGAAAGGAGCAAGGCTGATTGCAACAGACTAAAATACCCAGAAAAAAAGTTTTAAAACCCCACAAAATGCTGCAGATCAGCTACACAGTGGATTCCTTGCAGCTGTGCAGATTGGAGAAGGCAGAGAAGCCTCCTGGAGAATGAGATTTCCTTTCCCAATGCTGCATGCTAGGGCTGGGCTGTGTCTGGGCTAAACCAAACAAGATCCCATGGGCAGGGACCCCTTCCACTGTCCCAGGCTGCTCCAACCCCATCCAACCTGGCCAGGGACACTTCCAGGGTTCCAGGGGCAGCCACAGCTTCTCTGGGCACCCTGTAACAGATCATCCCCCTTGTTCATTTTTGCCAATCTCTCAACCAGAGAACAGGATTTCAGTGGGAATTTGTTGGTGCATCTGCTGCTCTGGATGAGGAGGGGGATTTATTTGAAGAAAGGAAAGAACAAGTGCACAGGTGTGAAATTACCTGAGGATTTTGTCTGAGCGTGATGGGATGGGGCTCTGGTGGCACTGAAAAAAAAAAAAAGAGATAACAAGAGAAAACTTGGATTCCTCAAAGATTAATCTTTTCAGAGATTAAATTGAAGCCTTCAGGTCTGAGCCATCGATTGCAGTTCGCTTCCCTGACAGTTTTGTGGAAGTACAAATTACAGAGCTTGTGGATGGTACATTTTTAGCCATCCAGCAATTGGCTCATTTATGGGCGAGGATCTCCTCAGAACCAGCCATGAGAGCCAGGCAGAAGGCTGGGATCTGTTGGAATCCCAATGGAACTAGAGGATCCTTAGGGTCCCTTTCATCCCAAACCATTTGAATGAATGGTTTCCATCCAAGGGAAAAGCCAGCAGAAGTAGCACCTATCCCACCCTTTCCCCCTGGAGGGGACAGATTTGAGGGCCAGGGGGTCCTCTCCCAGGAGCCTGTTGGTGTTAATTCCCATTATAGCAGCAGCAATGACCCTTTTAACCCTTCCCTCAGAGAAGGAGACAATATCAAATGGGATCAACTCAGATTTAATAAACAAAAAAAAAAAAAATTCCAACAGCTTAAACCACCTATTTGGCACAATCCATCCACTTCTGCCTGTTCCCTGGAGGCCAAAACTGAGTGGAGAAACACGAGCTCTAGAGGCAAGAGCCACTGGAACTGGTGGTAGCCAAGCTGAGGGCACATTGGGATGAGCAGATTGGAAGGGATGCCTTTCCCGAGCTCAGGCCCAGGGGATGGGGGTTTCAGAGATCAGTTTTCTTTTTCCTTTCCATCATATTTGTCCAGAAGGGCCAGGCAGCAAGCAGATGAGATGGACGGGATAAGGGAGCGTTCAGTTAATTCCACTTCAAACCCAATTTCATTTCCTTTCTAATTAGGGCAGCAGGCATGTTTTAACAACTGATTATCTCTCCTGGGCAGTTGTGTGTATTCTTCTTGGCTACTTTCTCAGTTTTTCCAAGCAAAGCTCTGCTGTGATTGTAACATAAATAAAACAGGAGCAAGGCAGAGCACGAGCACTTTGGAGAATGCTCTGCCAAGAATTAGGAGCAAGGTTTCCCTTTTCATTCCTAAGGGTGAAAAATAGAAGGTGCTCACCATAGGAAAATATAAAACTTTAGATGCAGAGCAGAGACCTCAGCAAATTATTATTATTAGGGACTATCTGTAAAAAAAAAAACTTTCTGTGACAGACACCCAACCTTCACAGATGTTCCAGAACAGCTGGATCACCTACCTGTGCACCCCACAGGGCCCAGAAGAGGCTCTGAGCACCCATCTCCAGCAGCTCCCACAAGTCTCCTTTAGAGCTGAGAGCAGGATACAGGTGAAGGAATCCCAGCCCTGGTGTGGCTGAAGCCTCTGCAGGTGGATGTGGTTATCCCTGGAAGGTGGGGATGGAGCACCACAGGATCCTCACCTGCTTCCCAGAGCCTCAACACAAGACATGTTTTTCCCCAAAGCCTGTTATTGTTCTCGTATCATTATTATTATTATCTGAAATAAACCTGTTTGGGGAAAAAAAAAACCCCAGTGCAGAGCTGAGTTTCCAATCCCCTCCCCATCCTCGGGCTGCCTCCACCACTGGCAATAGCCTGGGAAGGCCCAAAGTCCCTTTTTCCACCCTTCTTCCACACTGGCAGCCAATTCCCAGATGCGAGACTGAGCTGGTTTTCCCTTTTCCATGACCTCACCCTCGTTTCTCTTGGCACTTCCTCTCCCCTCACCCCAGGCCACACTCCCAGGGTGTGTATTTTTTAAGGAAAAGGGGTTTTGGCAAAAAGAAAAAGGGGGAACTACCACTATTGCAGACCCTTCACGTTGCCAGGATGGCGCTTTAAATATTCCCATGCTCTTCACCGGATCCCAGGTGAAAATCACGCACCCATCCCACAATAAATACAAAATAAATACAAGGTCACGCAGAGGGAAGGGCAGGAAAACTGCAGGAAAAGCAGTGTAAATACCAGCACTCCTGATCCCTTTTTTTTTTTTTTTTTTTTTTTGACTCCCCGAAGTCCTGAGCTGGCACTTAAATTTCCTGCGCCCCATAAAAGCTCATTAAACAGTTTCAGGGGTCACCTCGATGGCATTTCCCTCGCTCCAAATGGGATGAGACAGCTTAGAGTTAATAAGTCCGAAAGGACCGCTTATAAAATAAGATGTTGTCACAACGTGTTGTTAAAATAGCAGGTGAGCTGGCCCATTTGGAGAGCTTAATGGCCCCACGTTTTAAAAATATCTGTGCTCCATTTCCCCTGACAGATCATAAGTCCGAGGCAGATATGGATTTTCCTGCCTGGGTGCTACACCGAGTTCCAGCTCCGACTTTGCATCCCAGGGGGATCTCCCTGTCTGCCCAAACCCCTCCCACTGCCTTTGCCGCTGTGGTTTTGGGGATGGTGGCTGCAGGGATAGGCTCGTGCTGAGGTCATTTGGCTGGAATCTTCCCCATCTCCATCCAAGAGGTGTTGCCCTGCCTTCTTCCCAAGCTGCTCTTCCTTCCGTTTGTTGGAATTCTTACTGGGGAATTTTGCTAATTCCCCAGGCTCGGACTCCTGGGGGATTAGCAAAGCTGCTCCCACCCAGGTTGACATTTTATTTCTTTTTACCTCACGCAATTTGCAAGAACTTCACGCCCAGCACGAAATTTTACGACTGACAAGTGAAATTTAGTCAGCAGAGCTTCTATTATTCCCAATTTATTCCTCTGCCCGAGAGTGGTGCGGGATGAAGGGCTGGAGGAAGGAAAACACAGGCACGCACGCCTGGCCCGGCAGCAGCCAGCAAACCAAACCAAACCCAAGCTGAATTATGATCCACGATTTATCAACCATTACGTGCAGGGGATTTCAAGTGTATTTATTGCAATCTGACTGCGAGCAGCTCAAAAATCAATTTGGTAAATGCAGAGGGAAAGGGCGGAATTCTGGTTTCTGTTAGCCTTTCCCTGGTAAATAACTACAAACCCTCCTCTTCGGAAGGGTTTGCTGTCAGGGATGGGATTCAGCCCAGGGTGGCTAAAACAATGGGATGAAGGAGAAGGGAGGGATGCACAAGGCATAACAAATGCCAGGTGATGCAGCAAAGAGGCTGGAAAAGCCTTGGGATAGGCATGGGGACACGAGGAGGTGACCTGTTGAGGCAAGGATGGATCACTGGGGATGAAGCAGAGCCTACGTGTGGACCCATCCATGGAAGTGGAAGGGTTTGAGTTGAAGGATGTGGCAGAAACTCTCCAGAAATCCCAGCTCCAAGCTGATGCCTCACACACTGTCCCCCTGTGCTGGGCACTGCTGAGGCACCTCAAACCCTCACTGCAGGTCTGGGCCCCTCCATTCAGGAAGGAAACAGGGATTGGAGCGTGTCCAGAGAAGGGAATTGAACTGGGGAAGCTCCAAGAGCAGCTGAGTGGGCTCAGCCTGGAGAAAAGGAGGCTCAGGTGGGACCTTCTTGCTCTCTACAACTCCCTGACAGGAGGGTGCAGCCAGGTGAGAGTCAGGCTCTGCTCTTTCCCAACCTAAACAATTCTGTAATTCCGTGGCGCTAAGTGAGTGGATAAAGAAAAATGTGGTGGGCATGACCACACTGGAGCTGCTGTGCCAAACCTGAACTTCTGGAGCACCTGAGTGGCTTTAATCCTATGATAGTCTCTGTCTGGGACTGATTTGGAAAAAGCTTGGCTTTCTCCTGCCTGACCAAGAGCAGCTCAGTGCCAGACTGCTGGGTGGGAAGGAGGAAAATTCCATTTATATACAGGGAAGAGATGGGTGGAGACACCTTCCCCAATCCTCACACCTTTCCCTTATTGGTTTGGGAACCACAAGCCCAACTTTGCCAGGAAAGCTCTCAAAAAACATGGGAAAGGTGGTGGCTGCCATGCCTGTGTGGAAAATCAAGGCATCTGCTCCCAAGGTTGGATGATACGGGCTTTTCCATTTTGGTGATATGCAACCATCTGCTGCACTTCAAGCAAGAGGGTTTCTTCTCCTCCAGTTTAAGAAATGGAAAGAAAAAGGAGGAGATTAGATGAGAAGCAGAGGGGAGTTTTGCATCTCTTTAATAATGACCTTTTTCCAGGGTTTTTTTTCCCCCCTGTAGCTCTGGGAAGGAAACTTAACTTCTATTTTAAAAGAGAAGCTGGGTTTCTCATATGTTCCCATGATTCCTGATGCTGGCACTTTAAATTAATCACTGCAAAGAAGCCACCACGAAAATAGCGATACCAGAACTGAATATCCTCTGGGCAAATGCTGTAAATGCTGCCTGATGCGTCTAAAATAAAAATAAAAAAAAATAAAATAATACTTTTCTTCTCTCCTCTGGCTCCTATTATGCAAATCACCTCACTGAGGAGAATTTCCCAGGCTGTGACCGAGGCTGGTCAGTGGGGCAGATCGAAGCAGCAGGTTCCCAGGTAATTATTTATGTGTGAACTCAATACAAGGAGATTAAATCTGAGCCACGTTCTCTGCCTGGTTCCATTCTCCCCTCAGAGCCATGTGTTACACAAAGTCGAATTGCTCAGGGAGGAAAAAAGGTTTGAAATGCCCCAAAATTTGGTAATCCCACGCGTCCGCTGCTTCCGGGACTCATCCCACCCCTCTGGCTGCTGGAATGTTTGGGAAGGGGCAGGAAACATGCCGTGGTCTTTGTCACCAGCAGCTGCCAATCTGCACAGTTCACCTATTGAGCAGGACAAGCCCAAGAGCAAATTCTGAAGCAGGGAATGATTTCCAATACCTGGTTAACCCGAGGACATCGCGGGTCGCAGCGAGTTCAGGAGCGGTTTTCCAGAGGTGAGGGGAGCTCAATTCACTTAGTCAGTTGGTTTGTTTTTTTTTAGCAAGGAATTATGTGCCAGGCTGTGCTCCTAGCAGAGTTTGGTGGTGGAATTTTATCTGCATGACCCAAAGTCAGCCTGGATTTGTCCTTTTCTCCCTGGGGTGAGCTGAGAGCAGAAACGCCAGGATGGGCCTTGCCCAGGGTGGAGGTGTTTTGGCAGAGCCCATGGCTTGGGGATGCTGTTGGAAAGGGATAAATCATCCTTCACAGAGTCATTTAGGTTGGGAAAGCCCTCCAAGATCAAGTCCAACCATTCCCTCAGCACTGCCAAATCCAGTCTTCAAGGGCCACATCTATACAGCTTTTAAATTCTTCCTGGGATGGTGATTCCACCTCTCCCCATGGAACAGAGTCTGGAGTGAGAGATTACTTCCTGCAGGATGCCATGGATGCCAGGAGGTTGCCTGAGCTCCAGGAGAGACCCATCATGGGTAAGGCTCCCCTCAACTGTTAAATACACAAAAAAGGTTTTGGTGCCAGGTGTCCCCAAGGAAATGTCTGAACTGAGCTGAGCAGAGAGTCACCTTCTCCTGCCCTGCCAAGAGCAGCAAGAACCAGGATTTCAGGGAAGAGGAGACCCTTAATTTTATCTCCCAGTGAAACTCAGGGCAGGGGAGGCTCACTCAAATCAGAATTTGGCTCCCAGGAAACACACCTGGGATGAATGCCAGCCCATCCCTGGCTGCTCCTGCCCAGCACTGCCCACTGCACTGAAACCTGGCTTTGGGAACTGGAATTAACAGATTTGCAGGAATTGCTCCTCACCATTAGCTTTAAACTACCTGGGAGCTGGGTGAGAAGCAGCTCCCCATCCCCTCCCCTTGCTCTGAGCCTTTCCAGCACACTGCTTCCTCCCCACCTTGCTTGGGAGCACTTGGGATAACTTCTGGAGGGTTTGGGAGTTTTTTTGCACCCATTTATCTCCCTGCTTTTGCTGCCTGGAGGGAAATGCTTTGTTTCCCCCAGCTTTACCCACATTTTTCTACCAGCACTGACAGAGCCACCCAAGGGATGGGAGAAGTTTAGGGTTCACAGCTCCCCTCTGCCCTCCTTGTGCTTTCCCTTCTCCCTCCAGAGCGGTTCCAGCTCTGCACCAGGGAGAGAAAAATGTGCCTCGTATAAGCTGTGACTGCTGATGACTGATGACATTTATCTTCCCTCCTGAGGAGGATGGGAGAAGTCACTTCTGGCTGGTTTCACCTGGGCTGTCAGGTTTCTCAGGGCTGGCTTTAACCCAGGGCTATCACACTTTCACAGCGTGCTGCCAGGGCCTTTAACCAGGGGCTCCCCAAAATTTGGCTCCACACCTTTTCCTCCCCCCTTAAATGTACAAAAATTACCTGTAAGTGCTCGGTGAGGGACACAGGCTGCTGTTTTTTCCACTAAAACGGTTTCCATTTAACAAAGAACCCCTGTCCAGACCAATTGTTTTTAATCTGCCCCTTCCTGGAAGATGTGACAGTGCATAGTTGGGAAGATGGATGGTGCACAGGGTGTGTAGGACAGCATCCATGGCACAGGGCTGGAATGAGAGGAAAGCAAGGCACATTCCAAGGTAAAAGTCACATCCCCAGAAGTGTCCAAGGCCAGGTTGAACAAGGTTTGGAGCAACCTGGGATAGTAGAAGGTGTCCCTGCCCTGGCAGTGGATAGAACCAGATGCTCTTTAAGGTCCCCTTCCAACCCAAACCAGTCTGATTCTACAAAAGAACACAAGGAAATTTGACCCTTTGAGGAGGTCTGGACTCCCTCCCCCCAGCCACACCTCGTGCCTATCCACAAATTCCAACAGCATTGCTCTGTTTTACGTCTTTGGGAAGAGGAGATTTGTGTGGGCTCACAGAGGGATGCAGGGAGGAAA
Organism: Anthoscopus minutus; assembly: GCA_013399455.1. Lineage (NCBI taxonomy): Eukaryota > Metazoa > Chordata > Aves > Passeriformes > Paridae > Anthoscopus > Anthoscopus minutus. The sequence goes on from VWYI01010744.1 coordinate 1,166,122, forward strand.
ATCTGCTGGGTGTTACTAGGCAGAGAAATCACATCAGACTCCAGGATTCCCTGGAGAGGAAAACAGTTGGAGGTCAGGACAGCCTTTGTGGTGCTCTCCAGCTGAACCAGAAAAGCCTTTCTTACGTCCTTACAGACTTTTCCCTGCTGCCAAGTGCAGAGGCATTGGAAATGTGCTTTGTTAGGGGGTTGCTGGTAATGAGATTTTTCACTACAAACTCCCTCCACTGAGTATTTCGATACCTCTGGCCTTCTCCAAAACCTGTTTTGTGGCTGTTACCCCTCCCCATTTCTGAAAACACTGAAGATTTAAGCCAAGCAAACTCACCAGCCTTCTCTGACTGATTTTTCTCAGAGGCTTTCACTGGAATAATTCTCCTCCAGCTTGCCATCAGTGGCTGCACCAACAGCCACCAGCAGTATTGATCAAGCACTGAGTCACTTGTGAGCCAGCACAGGCACTTAAAAAAGTGAGAAAAAAAATAAAGTCCTCTACAGAAATATCAATCAAAGTCCAAGAAAATCAGGGAAGAAAGGGCTAAGAGTGGATGTATTAAATGCAGTACAAGCTGGCTTTATAGAGAGTCCTTTGGAGGTAATTCCAAGCTGCCTTAGACAAATTTAAAAAGTATCAAAGCTGATACCTCCTCAAAAGATCTAGATCACTCAGGGATGGTTTTTTTTGGTTTTGTTTTGTTTTGGTGGTATTAATGCAGTGTCAAAAGGCCCCATTACAGCTTTTAGAGGTGAAGTTGGCATAAGAAGCTCTCAGAACTGCCCTTCACCTCCTGCACCTTCCCATCCTCCCACACTTGCATGAGTTTCTCGTTAGATTTTTCAGTTGTGCTGGTAAAAAATTCAGGTATGAATGGTAAAACACACCCCTGATGAAAAGGCTGAAAAAAAATTCCCGATTTCCCTTGCTGGGCTCTCAGCACAGCCCCAGGGAGCAGTGGGGTGACCAAACCCTGGGCAGAGCCATTGGGAAGGGGCTGCCAGGGGATGCCAAAGAGGAACAGACCCAGGCAGCCTAAAAAGGCGGGGATGCACTCATTTCAGGCGTGAGAAACAGGAGGGGCAGCAGCCAACATTTAAATTTTTGGTGGTGGGAGATGCTTGGGTTCGTGCCTATTTTATTTTTTTTTTTAACAAACAAAAAAGATCAATATTTAATTCAGCTCCAGGGGTAACACACCTTGCAAACACGAGCAGTGAACTATTAAACATTGCCTTTCCGTAATTCTGCCTGGGTTTATCTCCACTGCCTGCAGTTTTTCTCCCCTCTGCCCCCTTCCTGAAAGCACAAGAGTGGTTTTCGTGTTTTTATTGCGCAGTGCATCTGTTGCCACTTCTGTTCAAACCTCCCAAACAAGCGCGTTTCCCCCGGATCGCCGGCGCTCCGAAAAACAAGGAGGCGTCACCTGAGCAGCTGTCACCTCCCGGTCCCTTTGCTTGGGGCGGGGCTGGTACCTCCAACCCTTGCCCTGGCATCCCCGGGGCTGATGTTCAAACACATTCCAGGCAGGCAAACAGACACTGAGGTGATGCCCAGCTGCCAAAGGTGCCAGAGGTGGAGGTGAATGCCACTGCTGGGGTGAGGAAGATCAAATCCTTTGGCTTTGTTCCTCTTTTATACCTGAGCCAGCATTAATTGCTGTGATTAGTGAAGGGAAATATTACTTGACTGCCTGTGTGATGCCATGGGCTGGTGTTTCCCAGGCAGGCAAAACCAGGCTGCTGGGAAAAGGGCAGGGTGAGCTGCTCCCTGTTACAAAAGAAAGAATAATTTTTTTAAAAGCCAATAATGGGATTTCGGATTGGTGTGGCGCTTCCAATTTTCAATGCAAAATGTTCATGGGAAGGCAGTGGTGTTGTTCACTGGCTGAGGTGGCATCAAGCAGCTCAACAGAGTGTCTTCACCAGCCTCTTAAATCTCACATTGCTTCAGCTCCCACAGCAACAGGAGCAGCCCTTCATTAGACAGGAATTGGGGTGGTGCTGGCTGTGAATCCAGACGGGTTCTCTTTCCAGGAATTGAGGTTCTTCTCCTTCTTCCTTCAGCTGCCCTTGATTCCACAGCAAACCATCACTGCCTTCCCTTCACCGTGTCTTCCCACAAGGAGCAGCAGCCTGGAGCTCTTCCCCGCCCTGGTTGGAGTTTGAGGGTGATTTTCATCAGCTGACTCCCCAAAGTTAGCTGAGCCCCAGAACCAGGGCTGCTTTTCTTCTGTGCAGCCACTGCCCCACAGCATCCTCCTCTGCATTGTCCAGAGCTGCCCTGTGGAAATGGGACCTCTACAACTCCCAGTCCCCCTTCTGTAACACTCCAAGGCAAGTTTAGTCAGCTCTTCAGGTGGCAGAAGTGTCAGACCTCAGTGTGTTCTCCAACCCCAGATCCCCTGTGGATGCTGGAGTCCCATCACTCACAGCACAAAAGAAAGGACGTGTGCAGGCAGTTATCAGACCTGGGCTCCTCACTCATTTCTCAGAGCAGGAAGCACTATTTATTACATCTTTTTTTGCTGCCACACAACCAGCCATTTCTTGGCATTTCATCAAAGATAAATAGCCTGATCCTGCTTCCATCCACATGGAAGGAAAAAATTCCCCTCAGCTTCTTCTGCTGAGAGCATGAAAGCTCAAAGAATTTCACCTGATGGTTTTAAAGTACTTCCCACCTTCTTCCCCTGTTCTTTCTCTGCCAGGAGACCAAGCTTCAAGTGCAGGCTCCCTTCTGGGGTTAGCCCTCCCTCCCATCTCCCAGAGGACCATCTTTCCCAAACTGTGGTGTTCCACTGCCTTGGCTGCAAAGAAGGAAGGAGCTGCTGTGTCTCACAGCACAGCCCTGAAATATTTACAGCTTTGTGTGCTAAATCCAGAGCCTCAGAGTAATGGGAGGCATGGAGGATGCGAGGCAAGTCATGGCACGAAGGTGGCATGGATGGCACAGCCACCAGGGTGAGGAGCATCACCCACAGCAGCTTCCATCGCCCCTGCATGGAAGTTTTTGATTTCAAGATCCATTCATCCAGCGTTTTTCAACAACTCCAAAATGACACTGACAAAAAAAAAAAACCAACCCCACCCCCAACAAACCAAACCGGGGGAGAGAGCGATGGTGGGGTTTCTTTTCCCTTTTAAAATTTGTAAGCATGTGTGTGTTTAGCACTCATGGAAATGTCAAATCTGAAGCGGAGGGAGCTGGTACATCATCTGTCAAAACTGCAGCTGGCTTTAGCAGCTCAGCCTGACATTATCAGGGAGCAACACGGGAAGGGGGAAAAACAAACCCGGGAGCGCGCAGCCCAGCACGAATGGGAGAGAATGGAGGCCTGCCTGCTGGATCAGAGGTCATCAGGAATAAAACTGACATTAAAACAGAGTTAAATGCACTCTAAGTTTGCAGCAAGGTTGTCTTAAAGGCTATTTCTGTCCTTGCCTTCTGCTACAAACGCCCCTCTGCCTGAGGACACGAAGCTGTGCTTGCCTTTCTCCATCTCTCTCTGGTCTGGGGTTCCTCATAGCTGTATCTTTCTTAAGCCTTCCTCCTGGTAACCAAAATTGGCACCACTGTGGTTCTGCCCATGGATCTCAAAGACCCCCAGAGCCCTGCTTTCCCCATCTTCAGGAGAAGGGGAGCAGAGAAAAAGCAAATGACACAAGTCAAGGTCGTGTGGTGGACCCTGAAATCACGATGCTCCTCCAGCACAGGCAGTGAGCTTCCAACAGACCCAACAAACAAACAGACCCACGTTTCTCTCCCTTTTCTCCTCCAAGTCCCCCCACAAGCCTTGCTTGGCCCTGTCCCCATCAGTTTTCTCAGCTGGCTGTGCCCCTGGAACTCCACATCTCTCCGTGACCTTACCACTTCCCCAAATCTGCTTTCCCTCGATGTTTCCAGGCACTCTGGGGAGCAGGACCTTGTATTTTTAGCACCGGTGCCGCCAAGTGCTGAGCAAATTCCCAGTGACAGATTATCAATAGTCAGCGCTATTAAAAATTTCCCCCAACTCCAGAGAAAGCCAGCTGAGTACTGAGCAAAAAGAAGTCACTTTTGAGTCACTGCAGTCCCTGCTCCTCCGGTGTTTGAAGAGATGCTTCCATGCACAGGCAAACAGGGGCCAGGGATGGCTGTCTGTCCCGCTGGGTTCTGTGGAAGATTTTTGCCCTGGCAGCGAGCAAAGATTTGGGCTGGAGTGTTTGGAAGAGCAGAAGAGCTCGAGGCCGAGAGCAGCTGGGCAAGACTTGCTCTGGGTGGGGAGGAAGCACAGATCCCTTTGCTCGGCAGGGATGGAGGAAGAGTTTGCTGTAAATCTGTTCCAGCCACAGGCAGGTGCCCTAGGGGACACCCGCGCTCCTGCAGGGAATACTGGGTGCCAGACACGGATCTTCCCGGGCTCTGGCTGGGCCAAGGAAGGGTGAGCGTGTCTGCTGCTGGCTCAGCGCTGTCATTTAGGCAGATTTAGGGAGTGTAATCGTATCTTCTGGAGCAGGTAATGCTGCCTGATTATGAGGAGGGGAGGGAGGAATTAGGAGCCAAGGCAAAGACAGAGCTGTTTAATGGACCCATTAGAGGGCATTAGCTGACAACGACAGGACATCGCTGGAATTTCAAGGAGAGAATTTGGGCTTGGGGTGTGCTGTGCTCTCCATCTGCTGCTCTGGCCAGCGCTTCCCTGAGATCCCAGCGGCTTCTGCGTGGGCTCTGCAGCCTTCCAGGGTGCTGGAGGAGGTGGGAAGCCAGAGGGTGGCAAGGGGATTTTCCCCAGGGTGCGTTCCTGGCTCACCGAGAAGTACGGGAGTGGGCGCATTTGGCAACCCCAAAACCTCCCTGCTGCACCATCGCTGCCTTCCCCTTGCTGGTCCCCTGGCCAGCCCAGGACCTTGCTCCCGACCCCTTGCTGCAATGCCAGGAAGTGTCAGTGGCTCTGGGAAAGTCACTTGAGCTGTTCCGGTTTTCCCAGCTCATTCATCACCTGCTGCCTCTGACACCCAGGATCCCTCCTGGCTCACCAGGAACAGGGAGAAGGGATGGGGCTGGTGGCACCACTGGGACTTCCCTTCTTGCCACCCCAGTCTAAAATCATCAGCTCCTGCAAGCAGTGAGGCAGATACACTTAAAAACTTTAAAAGAAATAAATATAATCCAGACCACAGCTCTACAAATAGGACCTGGCTGCTGGGGAGCTTGATATTTAAAGACTGCAGGAAAACGGGGACTTGAGTGATCAGGACACATTTGAGATTGGGAGGGTGGCAAAAGAACCAGACCCCCACAACCTTCCCAAAAAGAATTTTCCAATGGATCCAGCAGGAGAGCAACCCAAAGTCCCTTTCTCCAGCTCACAGGGCCCAGATTTGAGATGAACATCTCTCCAATTTCAGACCTAAAGTGACTTCCCCCTTGGGTTTTCCTTCCCCTCCCTTTGCTGATGATTTCACTGACACAAAGCAGCCCAAAAACACCCAAAAAAGGATAGAGGAGCCCCAACACAGGGCAGGTGCAGAGTCAGAGCAAAGAACCTGTGAAGCACAAGCCCAGCTATTCCATACACTCATTAGTAAAAGACATTGCTGCCTGCAGGGAGACACTTCCTGGCTGATTGGCTGTAGAACTGTTTGGAACAAATTCAGTAAACCCCAGCGTGCCTTTTGCTTTTAAAGATGCTTTTTTTCTCTGGTGGAAGAGCATCTGTTGAGGCCAGGAGTTTGCCAGGAAGATTTCCAAGAGGAGATGTGGGGACAAGCTAAGAGAGGTGGTGACGCCCCAGCCTCAGCTGCCTCACCTGGGAGCAGACATCTCAACACAGCCTTCCTCAACAAACCTCTGGAGGGCTTTGGTGCTGCTCCAGCATCAAATGGAGCCTTGGGAGCTAATGGCAGAGCCTCCAAAAATCACTGCAAAGCCCATTTTGGGAAGGTTTTAGTGGTCCATCACAAGTGCAACAGCACCAAGGCTGTCAGGCAGAGGATTCTCCATGGAATCTGCCTTTATTTTCATTTATAAGAGCGTTCAGGTTTAATTGCTGGGGTAGGGACCAGCCACTTCCAGTTATGACTACAAGTGAATCGAAGTGCCAAAGCCCCTGCTTTAATTAAAAGACACAACACCTGTGCCTATCTGCAGTGCAATGGCAACAAAAGCAAGTTATTAGGAGAAGTAATATCTATCTAATCCAATCTGATCTGTGTAGTTATTAGGCCTAGCTAAGTATTGGTATTGATTTTATTACTAATATCCCTTCCACAAAAGGAAGCCAACCACAGCTCAGAGCTTTTCAACCTTCATCATTTTGTTCATTTGTTTGGCCTCAGAAGGGATGATGTTTTTTTCTCCACTGCTCAAAATCCAGATGTGGGTTTCCTTTTTGGGGTTTCACCTCTTGTTCCTTCATCTTTACCTCTTCTTCACTGCATTTGCTTTTTCCCTCTTGGTTTGCCCCTCGCCCTCTACAAAACAACTTCATGCAGGATCAAACCAAATGCTTACATTTTTGTTAGTCAGAACTCAGGCAAAGAAGCTTCCAGCAGTTTATGAGTCAGAAACACAAGATAGAGCTGCTGGTCACTGAGAGAAATTGCCAGGAATTTGGGGAGGGTGAATCATCCTCAAAGATAGCTGAGAAGAGAAACAGAGAGACAACCTCTTGCCCTTTTTCTCTTTGCCTTCCAGCTCATTTTTTTCACCCAGCTTTAAGTAAGGAGAACATGGGAATTTTCTTGAATCTCCCCATAGGAAGGAGTTTGGTTCTTGCATTTTCCCACAAGGACGACCTGGGGGATGAACAAACCTGGTGCTGGACAAGCTCCCTCTGTGAAGCCACAACACATGCAGAGAGCTGGGAAGTGCTCCTCCCCATGTGCCTGCAACACACAGAGCTTGTCTCTAGCTCCTGATGTTCCCAAGGAGTTCAGCTGAACTCTGGGTTAACTGCAGTTCCCTTGCAAAGCTGTCTATCACCTCTCACAGCTCTCAGCCTCTTCCTTGCTCACTCAAGAAAATAACAGCTCCCACACTCTGAAAAAATCCCACATAATTGGTACAGTCTCCACAAAGTGCCTCTCAACCAACAGCAGGGCGATTTGGAGCTCGAAAGGTGGCCCTGTCTTTTCAGAAGGGTCATGGGTTGACAACCTTGTTTATTTTCCTCAGTGTCTGTCCAAGAAAAAAAAACAAAACCAACAAGCCAACCAAAAAAAGTCCCAAAAGTCAAGCCTGGCAGCACCAATTTGGGGCACAGCTGGAGGAAGAGGACAGGTTTTCCATCCCACAGCTGTGCAGAAGCCTCAGAATTAGCCTCGACCTGCTGGTGATCAACCAGTCCTCAGCTTTCCTTTTTTTTGCCCCACATCTTGGCAGGATGAAGGATTCTGACACTGAAGGGCAGAGATCTGGAAAATGTGGAGTCTGTTCCAGTCATCCTTCACATCCTTGGCCCTCTCTCCATTCATATTTGAGCAGAAAACTGCCACACCATCAAATTGGTGTAGATTTAGGTATCCTGAGGACCAAACCCCCTTTGTTTTTCTCTTTTACCTCCTAACTTGGCAGCCTCGGCTGGGTCCTCATTAGCACCTCTCCCTCACACAACAGATAAATAGCAATACCCAGAGTCGTACAGGCTTATAAATAAATAGAAAAGGAGCATCAATTCAGCCATGAATACAAAGCTTAAGGATACTGCATCTCATTCCTGTTTGCTGCCTCGGGCACCGCAAGCTGACAATCAAAATTCACCGAGCGCCAAAAATATTAGTTTAATATTTGTGTTCGCTCAGCTCCTTCTCGTGCCAGGATGACAAACTGCCCTGTGAAGGCATTGCCAGAGGCACTCACACTTCCATTCTTCCCTCACACCGATTCTGGCACACAGAGGGATCTTTTCAAACCAATAAACACTTTCATTTTTGTCTTCGCTGAAAGGACTTCCTCTATGGGGTGATGTTTCGCTGGAGGAAATGATTTAAGAGCAGAGATACGGTTGTGATTCAATATGGTTGTGATTCAATATCGTGCCCAGGAATTCCTTGTAAAGTCAAGGGAGAGACAAATTCTGACATTACCTGAGCCTCGTTGAACTTATCAGAGAATATTTGGAGCAGAATCCAGCAACAAAGACCGTGACACTTTTTTTATGCAGTGTCTGGTAGCTCTTGTTCTCAGGTGGAACAGCAGCAACACCCTCTCTCTCCTTTAAGTTACATCTTGACACGTGTGAGAACATGCAGCAGGAAGGGAAGAAAAGAAGGAGACAGAGCTTTTCCGAGCCCTCTGTTAGGGTTGGATAAAGAGGATGGAGTTCAGATCAGCAGCAGTGTCAGAGCTGGTCCCGCACACCCTTCCCTTCTTGGGATGGTGTGGACATGATTTTCTGAGCCTGAGAGAGTTTTCAGCCTGGCAGTGGCTGATCTGTTCCCAAGGGAAAGTCTTTTGGGAAACTTCTCTTTCAAGGACTGGTTTTTTGTAAAGATGTTTTGGTTCTCAAAACAATGTCACACACAAGTTCTGAATGTGTTTTTCTCTTGTTCCACCAGTGGGACCAGAGAGGTGCTTCCTTTGGCCAATCATGCTGACCTTTATGGGAACACTTTATAAAAAGGGTTCCAAACCCCAAAATAAAGGCTTCTGCCTCACTCTGAGAGAAACCTCGCTGTTGTGGTATTGAATCCTCACTGCTATTTCATGTCTAGTAGCAACAGGATTCATCAATCCCCACCTCAGAACTGGCAAGCTGACCCAGCAGGAAGAAACTCAGACCAACCACAGGGAACAGATTTTCCTCTTTGCTTTCCCTCCCCACGACCTTCTCATTGCTGAAAGGATGCCCTGAGCTCATCACAGAATCATGGAATGGTTTGGGTTGGAAAGGACCTCCAAGACCACCCAGCTCCATCCCCCTGCTCTAGGCAGGGAACACTTTCTGCTATGCCAGGTTCGTCCAAGCGCCCTCCAGCCCGGCTTTGATGTGCACCAGCAGCTTGGACAGGGCAGAACCTCCCACAGAAACACATCTGAGAGCTCCAGCTCAGCAGTCTGACCGAGTTAGCTGCAAGGGGATGGGGTCACACCCTGCTCCTGCTGCCCCAGGGACATCCCAGTTTCCCCCAGGTATCCCAAAGTCCAGCCTCAGGGAGCAGCTCCCTCCTCTCGACAACATCTTTCTTTCTGGCCTCAGGAGACGTTTTGGGCATGCTTGTTGAGGAGCTGTAGAAAAGAACAATGCTGGCTGTCTCCTCATCAGGGTGGGCTGTGGTAAGGCAGAGTCCTGCTTTCACTCCAGCACTACCCTGAGACACAAAGCTTTGTATTTGCCTGTCAATATCCCAGTTGGATTCTGCTTCTCTATATTTAATTCGAGATGAGTACTGCAGGACTTCTTTTGTTAGCTGGATACCTCATGCACATTGTTATTATTTCTTTCATAAAAATCAATAAAGACTTAGGAACAACAACCACCAATAATAACAGTACATCTCTCTTTGTGTCTTTGTGTTGCAACTTGCTGAATAACTCAGAAAAGCAGCAGACAACAGTCAAGAGAGAAGATTAAAAAAGATGTTGTTTCCAAACTGGACCTGCTCTTCCTTTGGAAAAAGTTTCCAGCCACTTAAAACTGCAGTACCACCTCAGCACACAAGAATTCAGTTGCAGAAGCTCAGGGTGGGAAGAAATGCTCAGAGGATGAGGCACCAGACAGAGCTCCTCTAATCTGATGTCCTGGTTGTCTTGCCTGTGAAACACAAACAATGATGGAAATTTAAGGGCACCACTTTGAAAGGCACAGGCAAATAACTCCTACTGAAATCACTTCCTGGGCACTAACAAAACTCAGGGAGACACATTCCTTGCTGTTTCCATGCTGCTCTGAAATGAGGGGAAAAAAAGAAAGGGAATATAAGGATATGGAGCTACTGGAGTGAGTCCAGAGGAGACCACAGAGCTGCTCCAAGGGCTGGAGCCCCTCTGCCCTGGAGCCAGGCTGGGAGAGCTGAGGGTGCTCACCTGGAGAAGGGAAGGATCTGGGGGAGAACTTAGAGCCCCTTCCACTGCCTAAAGGGGCTCCAGTAGAGTTGGACAGGGACCTGGGATGAAGGATGAAGGGACAGGACACGGGGAATGGCTTCCCACTGCCAGAGGGCAAGGATGGATGGGATATTGGGAAGGAATTGTTCCCTGGGAGGGTGGGTCTGGCACTGCGGCTGCCCCTGGATCCCTGGAAGTGCCCAAGGCCAGGTTGGACTTTGGGGCTTGGAGCAGCCTGGGATAGTGGGAGATTTCCCTGCCATCCAGTTCCAGGAAACAGCCACAGAAACAGGTGTGGAAATCACCCAGGAGCTCTACAGCTCCCAAGTACCCTTTAATTTAACCTACATGAGAGGTTAAAAAACCACCACATGGCTTGAGGCAACACTTTCTCCACGCCCTGTGCTGTCACGAGCTGTTCCTACAGCTCCAGCTGGGATCCCACAGACACACCAGGCAGCAGGACCCACACAGCCACAGCACTACTGTCACAGGGACCCCACTGCCTTTGCCTGGGCTTCCCTGGTGGCCACAAACTCCTGGAAGGACAAAGCCCAGTACCCCAGGTCAGGGCCTGGCCAATTGGGCTTCAGGTCAGCACCATCTCCAAGGGAATTCTAACAGGCTGAGTGCTCCTTCACAGATAAATCCCCCAAAATCCAATTTCCTGGGAGACCACTGGCTCAACATGACCTGCCCTTCACATTTACCAGGTTCCCAGCATTTTGGTTAAAGAAAATATATAAAATTCTAATACTATTGTTTTAAAGGTTAATGTATTCCCAGCCACAACTCAGAGCAGAGATCTGAGTCCAGGAACAATCATCTGGTGGCAGGAAAGTATTGAGTAGATGACCTAGGTCTTATCCATCTCTATTTTTTTATGCATGCACAGCTCTTTTTTTCATTTTTCTTTCCTTTTCCGGTCCAGCCATCCAAAGCAATATAAAACTAAAGCTAAACACAGCTGGGGTTTTATCCACATCCCAGCCATTACACACACAGAACATCAGCACATATCACAGCACCAGGGCTATTTTTCCCTTCTCATATTGAGGATTGCTGCTGTTCCTATGCTCAGGCCAAGATGCTTTTCAGCAGGCATCTCTCCTGGCTTCCCATCCTTTTGTGGTTTCCCAGCCATTCCCACGTGCAGCTTTCACAGACCAAAAGGCTGCTGCAAGTGCCACACAAGATGAGGGAATTCAGGCACCAAAGAGAAATGAAAGCTTCATTTCTTTGAAAGAAATGGTGCTTTTGACTTTCTTTACAGCTGATGAAAAGATGAGCTCTACTTTCTCAAAATTTTCTCCTGTACCACAAAAGGAAAGCTGCAGAAAGCCAGGAAATCCTTTGGGCTCTCAAAATAAAGGAAAAGTTAGCAAATGCTGGCCTTAATTACAGGCCTGGAGCTCTTCCTGCAGACACTCAGCAAAGAGCAGCTCCCAGCTAACCCAGAGCTGCTCAGGTGGTCCCTTTTTATCCCCCAGCAGCTGGGTCCACTCAGCAAAAAGAGCCTTAAGAGGGATTGTGCCTCACCTGTTATCCCATCCCATCCCATCCCATCCCATCCCATCCCATCCCATCCCATTTGAAGCTTATCATGGGGAGTCTGTTTCCAAGATGATCTTAAAAGAATGGAANCCATCCCATCCCATCCCATCCCATCCCATCTCATCTCCCTGCAGCTGAGCAGCAAAGGAAGGTCAGAGACCCTTAAAGACAACCAGAATTTACAGCAGAGACTGATTTATGAAGGAGAATGTTTTTGGGGAAACAGCCAGACTTCCCTGTGTTTGAGGGAAAGGTTTCCCTGGACAGCACTCCTGAGTGTGTGGAATTGTGCAGCGCCTGTTTAACCCAGCAGCTTTTAATGCACATATTGCTCTTAATTTTTAACTTGAAGGCCAGGTTTGTTTTCCTACAACCCTGAGGGGAAAAAAAGTAACAGCTCCTAATCTTACACCCCAGCAAATCCAGGGTGGATCCTCCTGTCCTGAGGAGCGCAGGGAGGGGTAGGGAATGCTGGCAGGGGGCACAGACCACCCTGGTGAAGCAGAATCCTTGGAGAGGGTGTGAGCTGCTCCAGGGAGCTCCACATCATGAGGTAACAAATTTTAGCAGAGCATCACCCTCCTTTCCATGCTCTGCTTTGCTTGACCTCATCACAGCCCACAGGGCTGGTGTGAGCATCCAGCCTGGACACAGCTCCACCACCCCCCAGCTGGGGACATCTCCCAGCCTTTTAAATTCCAGGTCAGCACAGTCCAGGGGTAAAACTCACCCCTGGGCCAGACCAAACAAACTCCTTGGGAGCCTTAATGCTGGCCTCAAGCCAAGGCTGAGTGACAATGGGGAACACCAGGAACGGGGAACACAACACACCCAGAGCAAATGAAAGAGAAGAAAGGCACTGCTAAGGTGACTCAGAAGAAATTTGGGCCATCTAAACACTGCCCTGCTGTTTCCTGCTGGGCTGGTGGCTTTGAAAGCTCGAAGTGTGCCAGTGGGAAATAGGAGAGGTAAAGGATGTAGGATGTGTCATTGTGGCCTTAATCCTACAGCCCAATTGTGCCTCCTGGCATGCACTGGGATGTGGTGCTTTCCTGCTGGAGAAGGAAACACAGGAACCAGCAGAAGCAGAACTAGTAAAAAAAAATTATATATATATATATGTATTTTAAATTTTTAATTATTTTTAAAATTAAAACTAACATTCTAGGGAGAAAAATTTTTTCATTCAAATGCAATTTTCCACGGGGATTACACAATCTGCATGTTTTCTGCTCTTGCTTGTTTTTGGTGCTGAAGAACTGACACGCACAACATTTTTAAAATAAAAGGAAAGGGGTATTTTTATGTTGCAAAGCTGAGAGCTGAACAATTTTGATTGACTGCATGAAAGCACTGAGGAATGTTCCAGATTAAACGTGGTAAATTGTCCAAGTGAAATGGTGCTTTTTGGCATCAGGGCTCTTCCCTAAATAAAAATGTTCATGCCAGGAGGAAAGGCAGAAGGGAAGAAAAGCTGTCCTAGCAAGATTCACCTCTAATTCCCCTTAAAACTGTAAATGAAATAATTTTCTTTTCTTTTCCAGTGGCAAAAGTGGTTTCACGAGATTATGACAACCAGCTGTGGGGGGAGAAAAACCTGGTGGTAATAGTTAAATATTGAGTTATAGGAACTAGAAATCCAGATAATCAGAGAGGAGAAAACCTCTCTGGTGCCCTGTTGGATGGGCAGTTCCCCTGGTCTGGGTCTGGCACCTGTGTGTGCTCAGTGGGCAGCTCAGTCTCTCCCATCTCCCCTGGATTAAGGGATTACCATTAATTAACAGAGCCCTGCCTGCCTTGCCTGTGATACACTATCTTTCCATCAGAAAGAACCAGATGGAGCCGAATTTCCAAACTCTCTGAGATGGAAAGAGCAGGTAGGAGATAAGAGCTGGGGGTACAGGGCGAGGCAGGAGGCTGTGGATCATCAGCGAGGAAACCTAAATCTCAGTAATTTACTTTTTTCCCCTCATTTCCTAAGGAGAAAAGGCACGTGGGATCCCCCTCCTGTCTACCTGGCTCCTGCTATTGGCTTTTTCACTCTGTTTTCTTTTAAAGGAAATCCGTGGAGTGGCCACTGCCCTCAAAGCAACAAATCTCTGTAACAGGAGGAACAGACTGCCCAGAGAAACTGTGGATGCCTCATCCCTAGAACTGCTCAAGACCAGGCTGGATGGGGCCCTGAGCAACCTGGTCTAGTGGAGGGTGTCCCTGCATTTTCAGGGGATTGGAACAAGATGATCTTTTGTGTCCCATCCAAGCCAAACCATTCCGTGGCTCTGATCCTCTGAGCCTGGGGCAAAAATGCAGCAAGAGGCCGTGATCGTCCCTGCAAAGGGCAAAACAAAAGCAGTTCCATGGGACAGGATCTTTCTGGAAAGAGGATTGAAGTGGCTCAGCTAAATGAGGAGAGGATATCTCCCTGGATCCAGCTTTTACCTGGAGTAAGGGGTTTGCTGTCAGCACTGGTGTGGGTGTCCCAGCGGATCTGTCACCTCAGGGATGGGTCCCTGTGCTCAGCAGGAGACCATCATCAGTCATCACTGCCCCATCTAGAGAAGGAAACATCCAACATGTTCCCTAGACAGCCTGGCCAAGAGCTTCCCCAGGAGGGGAAGAGGAAGGTGTCAGACATAGCAGGAGTCCAGCTGATGTTGTGTTCTCACTCTTTTCTTCCTCTGTTTTAATTAAAATCCCACATTTTCCTGAGGATAAGCTGGTTTAATTCACTTTGGAATCAAAGTGCCAGCAGCATCAGGCAAACTGTATCCAAATCCAGGTACCTGGATGGAGCTGGAAGTCTGTCTTTGAGAAGAGCCTGCCCACAGAGGTGGCACTGAAACAGGTCCCAGGAGAACAGGAGCGCTCTGGTACCACTGCAGCAGGAGAAGTTCTCTGGGATAATCCTTCTCCAGGGTTTTCCAGAATGAGGAAGGCTTCTCACCCAGCACCCTCATGTCTAAATGAACTTTGCATTGCTCAGCCTCTCTGCCCTTTTGAACTTTCCCCAGTGGCACTTCCAGGTGCCAGAGCCCATCAGTAGGATCTGCTGGCTGTACATCCCCACATCCCTGCCCTGCCTGGACACAAATGCCAGGACCCTGTGACAAAATTTGGGAGCACAGATGATTTGAGAGCAGGGAGAGCTCCTGTCCCTCCCCATTCTCTCATCCTCACCACCTTGTGAAGACAGCTGGAGCAAGGATTGTAGCAGTTCATTCAGCTCCCAATCCCATCTCACGTTTGGCTCTTTGCCTTGCCGCTTTTTTTCCCTAAAAAATAGAGTAGGCAAGGAGTGACTGGTTTAAAGCTCATTCCCCAGCCCTCTTAAATCACCAAGATTAAAAGCTTTCTTCCTGATGGCTGCTTCATAAAAGACCCAAAAGGTTTCTACTCCTTTATTCCTTTAAGAAGGAATGCCTTATCTATTTTAAACCATTTGGGTTTATGGGTAAAACACGCAGCCACGCTCCCTCTCCAGAACCTTCGCTCCGCTGATGTTCCAGAAAAAAAAAAAAAGAACTCCAAAAACCACACCTGAGCAACATAAGTTTTGGCCAACTGCAGCCTCACTGTGCAGGCTTCTGAGATGTGTAAAAAACCCCTGAAAACATGAGATTTCTGCTGGTTGGAAGCCTTCAGGCAGGTGAGGTGGCCCTTTCCTCCCTGGAAGGGTTACAGCTGCTCAGGAACCAGCACTTTTGGAGCTTTAAGCCCAAGAATCCTGGGGTAGGAAAGGAAATACGACAGGCAGAGCCTTCTTAATATCTGTTAGCCAAAAAATGTATTCCTGTTCCAAGGCAGGTGGAGCAATAATAAATATCAGGTAGGAGAAGTGAGCCCTGCCACCCCTTCTCATTTGTATGCATGGCGTTATTTCTTTTATTAAACCAAAATTCCCTCTCCAGAAATGCAGCCCGGCCCTGCTGGCTCAGGCCAGCTCTTGTTAAAATGATTATTAATGGTGCTGCACCTCTCCCTAATGGGAATGAATGGTCCAGCCACCCTTCAGTTCCACACACATCCCTGACTTATTCCTTCAGCTTCCTCTCGGCCGCAGTATTCCCTGCAGCCTCCTTCCCCTGCAGCTCTGGAAGATCTGCATGTGGGTGATCCATCTTGGAACCTTTAACGCTTATTTTTCTAGAGAGATAAAAATAAACCGTTCCATTTGGATGAAAAATAGGGGATGTAGGCCCAAGCCCACCAAAGGAGATGGAGGAGGGGTGGGGGAAGAAAGAAGAAGAGTTTTTTCTCCCTTATCCCCTCTATTTAAACCACAAAAGCATAATCCATCTCTCTTAACAGCCCCTCCCTTCCTAAATAAATAATTTCTTCACCGTGTGGAGCAGGGGGATGACAGGAGGAGGATCATAAGTCATGGAAAAGAGGTAAAGGCAGAGATCTCTCAGGGAGCTTCTCATGGAGCACAACCCAGTCCAAGCATCTGCTCTAGCAAGGGCACTTTGGCCATAGGGAATTCCTGCAAAACCAATTTTAAAAGCAAGGACAACTTCCAAGACCTTTGCATGGCTTTTCCCATATGAGTCTGCAGGGCCAGCAGGAAATGCATCCCTGTGGATAACCAGGAGAGCAGGGGGGAAGGTGGGAAGAAGGGTGAGGGGATTCCTCACCTTTTCTCCTGCCTCTGCCTGCCAGGTGAGGGTGGCTTTGTTTCCAGGCCTGCTTCATCACCTGTAATCCCAGGGGAGGAGGTTGGGCAAGTGGGATACAAGGATCTTCCCCCACCAGCTGCTCCAGTGTGGATCTTTTTTTTGGAAATGTGGGCATTTCCAAAACACCACAAGCTCTTTCAGACCTTCCAAACTAGAATGCACAAATTTCACAAAGCCCATTTGAATTCCCTGAGTGCCACAAGCCTGCCCTCCATATCCCACCAATATCCCATATCTCACAAACTCCCGTGCCCCACAAACATCATCACCACGGCTACACATCTTCAAAATACCTCAACCCCACCAATCCCCTGACATGTTCCCCCCGAGGCTGCCCCCAAAACATCACCAAAGGGGGCCCCAAACAGGCTCTAAAGACTGGCTACAGGTGACCATCCTGCTTTTGGGGTTGGCACCATCTCCAGCACATCCCCACTGTTAATGGGCAGATATCTAAGTGCCACTTGGCTGCTGTCTTGGTTCTGATGCACCAAAATACATGGCTGAAAACCATGAGAGCGATGGATTTTAGCACAGGACCACTCCTGGAAAAAGTGGGCTGAAGGAACACAGCCCCAGGCGATGCTTGCAGGGACCAAGCGCTGTAGCAGCTCTGTGGCCCTGCTGGAGCTAAAACAGCCACAGGAAGCCCAGGATAACCTCTCTGCTCTCCCCTAGACTGATACCTGCTGAGAATTTCAGCTGAATTTTTAATTGCTTTGCTGTTTAGTTGCTTTTCTTAAAAAAAAACCCCCAACTCAGCCAACCAAGAAAAAGGCCAACAAACCCTACATCTGCTGGTTTTCAGGGAAATCAAACCTGATTCCAGCATGGTTTTGGTTGAAATTTGGCCAGTGGTCAGTACTGGTGGTTTCCAGCCACCATCCAAGGGGTTGTGGCCGCATCCCTTCTCCCATTTATCACGTGGCTCCGGCTCCATCCCCACCTGCGGGCACCGATGGAGCGATATTTGCCCACACGTATGTAAAAGTGATTACAGGCAGAAGCCTGGGGGATTTGTTTGGGAACAATGTTGTAATGAGCCCAAGGATAATCTGCTGCCCAGAGACAGGGATTTTTCCCAGAGGGATGGCAGCCACAAATTAGACAGTCACATCCAGTTATTTCCAGCAAGTTAACTCCCAACGCCGCGCCCCCGGCCCGGCCAGGAGGGGCACGGCACAAATCCAAGCAGCCCTGGCAGATGTGCCCCAAATCCAAGACATTTCAGGTGGGGAAAGGGGCCAGCATGAGGATTTTTAATGGCCCAAAGAGGTGGAAATTCATTACTCTGATAAGGCCCAGGGAGTTGGTGGTTTGAGCTTCAAACATGGCCAGTCCCTGGAGAAATTACACCATGTTCGAGCTAATCTTCTTATAAACATTGTTGTGGGTTTTTTTATTTTATTTTATCCGACATGTGTCAAGCAGGACTGCTAAGCCTATTACATTTCCAGGGAGGTTGGTGCTTTCTCTTCTTCTTATCCCCCCAGCCCCCCCATCTGATGCTGCTTGTCTCCCTTTTTTTGGCTCCTTCGGACATTTCTCCATCTCCACAAACCACGCTTTTATAATTAGCACAGACGGGGAAAAAAAAAATCTCCGTGGGTTTGGAGGCTCAGGTGAGATAAGCAGCCAGGTTCCCCCTAGACATCCAAAATTTTTGGAGTTTGTAGGCTTCTGAAATGAACAAAAAACTTGCTGGACCATCTCTTCTTCCTGTGTTCATTTATTTTTCTTTCCAACAAACTCTCAAAATAAATTGATATAGTGTCAACTGGATATTTTTGTGTTCTCCAGGACAAAATAGTTCAAGTTATTGGGAAATCCCCAGTTGGGTACTGCCTTTATTTGTGTTATTCCCTCTGTCTGAGTTTGCAGGAAGAAACAGGCAGGATTTAGGCCACTGGAACAGATGGGTTTTAAAGGACAAGGTGAATATGAAGCTGCTTTGAGCTTTAGGTGGAGGGACACATGTTGGTGAAGGGACATTTTTTCCTGGGAACTCTGTCCCCCCTCTGGTGGGAAGTTCACAGGAAGCCAACAGAAAGAGTAAAAAAAAAACCCCAAACCCTAAAAGCTTTGTGCTGAAAATGGTCATTTTCTTGAGGAAGCATCAAGCTCTCTCCATAAGAAATAGGAAATAGAGAATTAGGAATACCTAAGGAGTGAGAAACTTTTATGCACTCACTTGCAAGAACATCACCCACGTTCACTCTGGAGACTTGGCTACAGAAAATCAATGGGAGCTTATCAGTCTGCAGCAGAGTTGGGACAATTAAACCTTTCCCTCTCTGCCTTTCTGTATTGGATTTAAGTTTTGAAGTTATTCTCACCTGTGGATGGAGAGAAAGAAACATCCGAGCCAGCATCTCTTATGGAGAGTTATCTCTAACACAGGCAGTAGCCCAAATTATTTCCGTGCCTAATCGTTGCCTTCTTTGTCCTTAAAAAAAATTTAAAATCCTATCTTGGACACAAAAAGGGATATTGTGCATTCGTCTACAATTTCCTTGCTCTGCTTGCACACAAACTTCTGCACTCATAGGAAAAACCCTTCCCCAAAAGCCAAGCTCTTGTCAGTGGGTTTTTTCTGGCGCAGTGCAAAACTTGGCAGAAGGAGAGCAGCAGAAACCCAAAATGGGGCCTAAGTGACAAAACTGAGCCTGGGTTTGGAGCTGTCCCCCAGATCCCTGCTGGGCTGGGGACAAGGTGAGGGGCCTGCTACAAACCCAATCAGCTGAAGCATTGGCACCCAATTCCACAGGAGCCCAAGGGTGTTTGAAGCCCCAAAGCAGAATCCAAACATATCCCTGTTTGGTTGCTTGGCTTTTACTGAAAACCAGCTGCTCCAGCCCCAAGGCCTTGGAGGAGTGGGAAAACACTGAGACAAATCAAATCATTAACAAGCTCAATAAGTAAAAAGGCAGTGATTGCTCTTCCTAGTGCCTGCTCCCACCACCTCCATGTGCAGGTTTGAGTGAATCACAGAGCTTTCTGTAAGGACATCGGCACCCCCAAACCCTTGGCTGGTCCTTACAAGCATTTTCCATCTTCTGGGCACCCAGGCTGGAAGCAGCAGCTTCCTTTTTATTTATTTCACTCTTTATCTCCGCCAGTCAAACCGGACAGTGCAGATAATCTGGGTTTACAGCCCTTTGAAGTCAATCAGAAAAGACTTTTAACTCGAGCGAGCAGGACCCCAGGACTCCATCTACCTGATCTGCAGGCATTGCCAGGGATTTGGGGAAGCCAGGCTCCATCCACATGGACCTGGCTTTAAAGCCATCAGGTCCAAGCCCTGCCTTGGAGAGAGATCAAGCAGAGCAGATTTCCTACAACCCTCCTGTCTTATCACACATTAGCCCCGTCCAGATGTCAGGCGCTCTCCCTCTGCTCACAATCCCCCTTTCCCATCTTCTTTTATCTCCCCATTAAATTGCTGACAAGACCTTCCTGGTGGCCTTTTCAAAAGTAGAGGGGATCAAAAAAAAAAAAAAATCAACAGAATATTTCAAAAGTGCTTAGGGAAAATAAGAAGGGGGCAGGAGGAAAAAGTCAAATTTTCTTTCCTTCTCAGGAGAAGGAGCCTGCAATGCTGTTACTGTGCACAGAGCCCAGAGCAAGACACTGGGGTTTGCAAGTGCTTTAGCTCACTTCTGGTAGGGAAGGGGCTGGGAATGGTTTGGGCTGCCAGAGAACTGCCCTTGCAAATGCTCAGCATGCAGAACAGCCTGAAAAAAAGGCAAACCTGGTTGCAGCCACCCCAAAACTCCAGCGTGGCATCACATCCCCAACACAGCTAGCTGGCATAGTGGGGACCAGATTATTTTTATTATTATTAATTTTTTAATTTTTTTTTTTTTTTAAATTTTTTTTCAAGGGCAGGAAAAGGCAGTTGATCTCTCCTACCCTTCCTGCCACTCTCCCCCAGGTTCCAGCACAGCTGTAGAAGAGTTCCAGCTTTACACTCGCTTTTGAAAAGGTGACACTGCTGGCTTTCAAAGGACATCAGAGCAGGGGTGACGCAGGAGGTGACTCCATCCCAGCAGCTGAGAGCAGCAGGCAGAGAGCACCAGAGGAAAAAACAACCCAAACACATTCCCAGCCTTTGCTGACACGGCCAAAGCTATGTCAGCAGTGGCATTCTGCGTGCACAGGGAGAAAAACCCAGCCAAAAAAGCAACAACGTTGAGCAAACCCTCACCTTAATTTCATTTTGCTACCTGGCTGATCATATTTTGTTTTTTATTTAGCTGGTGGAACGAAAATTTTAGGGTCAGGTTCCTCCCCTCCCCATATATTGTTTTCCTTTGCCTAAAGGCTCTACAGTGGATTCTGAGTTGGCTGAATTCTGGAATGGCTTGGGTTGGAAGGGACCCTAAAGTTCATCTTGTTCCACCCCCTGCCATGGGCAGGGACACCTTCCACTGCTGAAAGCATCCTTGAACACTTCCAGGATGGGTCACCCACAACTTCTCTGGGCAAAGTGTCCAAAATGCTGCCAGCTCTCCTGGCTAATGCATGTGCAAACAGCTCTTTGCTTTCACTTCCTGTGGGCCAACACCACCAAAGCCATCACATCAACCAAGAGTCATGGGCAGAGGAGAGCAGGAGCAGAGAAATCCTTGTTTCGACATGCAAGGAAGGACCCCTTGGCACAAGCAGAGGCACTTGTTATTCACTCCTCAGGATTTGTTATTTATTATCATCCCACTTGTCCCAAAATTGCAGGAATCTAATCAGAGCACAGAAGCCAGAGCAGGTAGTGCAGGAGATCAGTCACACGCTCCAAGAAGGAATAACAAACAGCTGGAGTGACCACTGTGGGTGATCCATGGGCTGATGCTGGCTCAGTGCACTCCTGTCACTACTAGACATGAAATAGCAGAGTGGATTCAAATCACAGCAGTGAGGTTTGATCCCAATGAGGAAGAAGCCTTTATTTTGGGGTTTGTGACCCTTTTTATAAGGTGTTCTGATACAGGTTAACATGATTGGCCAAAGGAACCACTTCTCTGGTCCCACTGGTGGAACAAGAGAAAAACACATTCAGAACATTTGTGTGACATTGTTTTGAGAACCAAAACCTATTTACAAAAAACACTCCTTGAAAGAGAAGCTTCCCAAAACACTTTCCCTTGGAAACAGATCAGCCACTGACAGGCTGAAAACTCTCTCAGGCTCAGAAAATCATGTCCACACCCTCTGAGCAGGATCTCAGGCCAAGCAGCCCCTCAAGGCCATCCTGAATGCTGAGCCTTTGCTGTCCCATCAGTGCTTGAATTATTTTGGCGCTCAGGATGCGAGCAAGAGCCTCTGGATCAGGGCCGAGTTCCCTGCTCTGCCTGCCAGCACCTCGCTTAGGAGATGAGAAGAAAATTGATAAATATAAAAGAAGCCTCCTGCACCCTTGAATCACAGAAAAAGTTATTATGAAGATAAAAGTTTCCTGGTCTAAGAATGAGGTAGAGAACTACAGCACAAGACAGTGATATTTAATTTTACTGCAGACTTTCGGATCCAGCTGTCTGGAGCAACCTGCTCTAGTGGGAAGTATCCCTGTCCATGGCAGGGGGCTGGAATGGGATGGTCTTTGGGGTCCCTTCCAACCCAAACTAGAGGAAGATTCCAGTGCTGTAAATGTCTGTCTGGTCCTCATCTTTGGGAACATATTCCAGGTTGCAGTTCCAGCTCAACTCTTTGCAATAGCCATGCCCTTAAAAATACAGCATTGCATTTGTCTTACTTTACCTGTCAGGTGTGCTATAGGCTTTCTTTCCCTTTGAAAAATAAGGGGACCACAATTTTGGCAGAGCTGCTGGATTATATATCTATGCACGTAAGTATAAACATGTATTTCCTGCTTTCTGCAGGAATTTTGCCAAATGTTTCCACATGTTGCTTTTTCTAAAAAATCCTTTTTAAAATCTACCTGGTATCCCACCTGAGACTCCCAGCTGCCCTGGGATGTTCCCCCATGGTGCTCCCTCTGCCCTGGGTTATGTCCTGGTGCCTTCCAGGGCTGAAGGAATTATTGCTGCCTCAGGATTTGGCTGCTGCTCCCTTCCAGTTCCCTCTGGACCATCTCTAACACCCTCAAAGACCCTTGTCTTACACATCTGCACATGCTGCTTCAAAACCTAAACCTTTCTCCCACAAGAGGGAAAACTCTGGCTTTGCCCCCTTTGGAAAGCTGAAAACAAGCCTGTAATGTCTTCTCAAGGAAACCCTGCCTGAGTCAGGGTTTGTACCACAGCCCTTGGAGAAACACACTTTTCTCCTTTTGGTTTTCCAAGGTTTTCCTCACACAACTTCTTCCCTGGGCCATGTTTCTGGAAAGCCATCCTTCCAAAAGTTGGGGCAACACAAGGCAGAAACTCCTGCGCTTGTATCAATAACCCAGGATCAAAGACACTTGGTACTTGCAATTGGCACAAACCCAAAGAAATCCCTTAGCAGCCTTCCTGTGGGATCAGCAGGGCTCTCCTGGCTCCACAGGAGTCCCCCTGCTGCAAATTTCTTCTGGGAGAATCTCCTCCGTGTAGGAATCACCTCTTTGGGTGGCCTTGGGGCAGCCCAGAAGCAGAAATTTTGGGGGAAAGAAGGCTGGGACCCCTTGAGAGTTGCCTCTTGCTGCTGTGCCAGCTCAGGGCGAGCAGCAAAGCAGCAGGAAATGTGTTTCATCTGCAAATGAAAGGCTGTTTCCACCTCTAATTAACCCGAGGTCCATCCAAGCGCTGGAGTCAGGCTCTCATTAGCCAAGCCACGGCAGAAATTCCTGCTCCAGCTGCCTTGCAGTGGGATCTCCTCCTCTGAGTGGCCTGCAGGAGTTCTCCTCTCCTGGCTGCCCACCCTGAGATGGGCATGTCTCCTGGGGTACCATTATCTCCTGTTAGACCCTGTGAAACACTCCAGATTAAAAAGATGCAGGAAATTTAGGGACCAAACCAGCAATTGAGAAAATCCATAAGGACTGCAAGGGAAAGCAGGTCGGCTATGCTGACACAGGATACATCATCCCAAGTCTTGGATAAAGATCTTAAAATACTGGAGGCAATACTGTTATCCCCATCTTGATTTGGGGATGTTTCTCATGGGTTTTTAAACAGAAATGGTTAACACCAGCAAATTTTTTGCTTCAGGAGGACCAAAACACCCAGCCCAGCATGAGCTAAAGAGAAGGATTGCAGAAAGAAACTTGATCAGGTTGAGATCAAAATGAAAAACCCAAATGAACCAGCAAACAAATCTCATCCAAACCCACATAAGTAAAGAGTGTGCTGTGACTCCTTCCCCCCACTGCTGTTCACTTTCATCCTCCTGACCTTCTCTGTTCCAGCCAGGAGGGAATAGGAATGTTCGAAGAAAGCTATTCCTGCGTTATTTTTAGCAGAGCCAGAAGAAAAGTGACTGGAAATAATCCATGAAAGCAAGCTTTCACCTTGATTTCTAGCCTCTGGAGACTTCGATAGCCTTGATAGCAATCACAACTTAACCATGGGCGTAGAAAATGCTGAGTGATACCAAGAGCATAAATTGAGCTTGCTTGCTCTTTCTTTATCTCTCTCTTTTTTCCTTCCTTTCTTTTTCTTTCTTCCTTTCTTTTTCTTCCTTTCCTTCTTTCTGTCTTTCTCTTTCTCTCTTTTTTCCCACTCCACATTAAAAACCCAGCGAACCACTGAAGGGAGATTGAGGGAAGCACTTTCCCCCACCAACCAGTGAATTGGTGGCCACACCATGGCAGAAGAAGGGAGAGCCAGGTTTGGCTGTGTTTCAGCAAGAGAATTCTACGTTACAACTGAATGCATTTAAAATAGGTACTGATTTTGGAACCTTCCACAGGTGTCTTGTGGGAAAGGCCACTCTTTCCCACCCAGGATTAAGAAGGCCTCTTCTGAGCAACCTGGTCTAGTGGGAGGTGTCCCTGCCCATGGCAGGGGGTTGGAATGAGATGAGCTTTAAGGTCCCTTCTGACCCAAACCATTCTGGGATTCTGGTGCTGACTGACTCAGTGCTTCCCTGCCTGTCCTGGCCCACAGGCACCAACCCAAGCAGCCACTGATGGGACACAGGCCTCAGCTGCCTGTCTGAGAGACCAAAGGAATTAATTAAGAGAAGCTGCACTCCCAAGGTGCTGATAATAAGAACAAAATGAGGGCTGATCCCATTAAGTCAATCTTCTCTGCTGGTTGCTGCCATCTGATGTCTCCTGCTTCCCCTTGTTCCGTGCTGCCTGCTCCCACTGTAGATCTCAACCCACTTTATTTCTGCTGATCCATTTCTAAGTGACCACAGCCATGAGACTGATTCAAGGGCTGGGTTTGAAAAAATCTATCGCTGTTCCCACCATCAGCTTTTCTTCTGCTGTCAAACACCTCCTCTTCCCTCTGTGGCCAGGGCTGCTGAGAGCATTTCTTCCTGGGCTCTCATCCAGACCAGAGGCAGCAAACACCCCCCAGCCTGGTGCTGCCACATCCCCGGTTTCAGCCTGTGCATGAGGCCTCAGGCTGAGCCAGCATGCCTGGGCTCCAGGCTGGTTTTCCTCAGAGCAGGAGGTGCAGGACGAGCCCCTGGCATGGAGCATTCTTCTGGCCCTGGCAATTTCTGCTTCTGTGGAGGGAGGGAAGCCCAGCCCTCCGGGGACACCAGCACAGACTGGTCTGCATCCAGTACAGTCAGACCTGCTGCTGCCTAAAGAGGACTCCACCACACTTGGCTGGGCCCAGAGAGCCTCTGAGAGAATTTTTGTCCCAATTGATGGCTTTTCTTTGCAATCTGCATCAGCCCAACATCTGGGAGGCCACACTGAGCACCTCCACTGCTGGAAAACTGTCCTGGAGCAAAGGAGACAAGCTGAAAGCACGCTGTGGTGTCATCACCTCCTCATGAAAGAGCTGCTCTGGAGCAGAACAAACCCCTTGGGAGGGGACAGCAGCTGCAAGCCTGTCCCTTTCCATCAGCCTGGGGAGAAGTTTTCCTCAGAACCATCCTCCACCTTACAGGGCCACTTGGAGCTCCCCAGGCAACCACAAACCCCATCCACACTCCCCTCACCCTTACTGGGAACAGCCAGGGCAGCTGCAACCAGCAAGGAGAGAGGCATAAAAAAAAATTTTTTTAAATCCCACTTTGCTGAGTTTTAAAGCATTTCCCTGGATCGAAGAGGCTCTGGCGAGTGTTGTCACAGCAGGGGATATTTATTGCCAACTGAGGAAATGTTTCATTATTCTTTGGTAAGTGGCTGTGAATTTCAGCCTGTCTGCCTGGCCATAAAGGGGACCTTTGGGCAGATTCTATCAGGTAGCCAGGCTCTGCTGAGGGATGAAGCATCACCTCCCAGCTCCCAGGATGTTGTTCCTGAAAAACCCAGGCTGGGTCCTCTGTGGGAAGGAACCAGCCCCAGATCCCACAGATCCCCTGGGGAGAGGCAGCCTAGCAGGCCTTGGGGCTTTTCCTGATGGATTTGCAACAGAGGGAGAACACCACCAGCACCTTCAGCACACGGTTTAAATATTCACAGTGAAAATAATGAGTTGAATTCCGTGCCTGGTGAGCAAAGCTGCTCCAGAGGCTGTTTCTGTCCACTCAGAACCCTCAGGAAGCAGCTCAGCAGGTCTGGATGGAGGTGGAATGAGCTTCTGGCAAAGCTCCCTTTGTCTTCTCACACCAACTGCTTGGGAACAGGACGGGGAGAAACAACAATTTCATCCCTTTTTTCTTCCCCCTGTGAAAATATCTAGCCACTTTCCAAGTCTGTGGAAGCCTCCAGTACCTAAAATTTCCTGTGGCAATGAGTTCTACTTTTTAACAGGCTACTGGGTAAAGAATTTGCTTTGACTTCTTGGAACTTCTGGAGACCTCCCCTGTATCTAGAACAGCAGGGATGGCATCCAGAGGGACAGGAGGAGAGGTGGGACTGTGTAAACCTCATGAAGTTCAACAAATGAAGTGTCCCAGGCCAGGCTGGACAGGGCTTGGAGCAACCTGAGACAGTGGAATGTGTCTCTGCCCGTGGCAGGGGGTTGGAATTGGATAATCTCCAAGGTCCGTTCCATCCCAAACCATTCTGAGATGGATACTCCTGATTTCAAGTGTTTCTTGAACTAATCAATCTAATTTATCAATCCTTGCCTTCTGGGGAGAATTTTCTAGGCTTCTTTCCATCCATTTCTGTGGACTACTCACAAGTTACTCAAGGCAGAAGAAACCAGACATTCATTAGGCAGCACCATTCTGGCCTCTCTTACCTCTCTGGTTTGGTTTTTTTTTTTGGACTACTATGGACCAGCAGTGTCATTTTGACAGATATTTCCAGCATAACTCTCAGATCTCCCTCCCAAGCAGTAACAGCCAGTTCAGAGCCCAGTGATTTCCCCCCTGTGCATTGTTTTTCATTTAGAAGCCTTGAATTTCATCTGCTGTTTTATTATCTGCTCACTAAATATCATAAGGTCCTTTTCCCATTCTTGGAGGTTGTCTGTGTTTTAATATTTTTGGTATTAACTAAGCATTGCCATCTAACGTTCTTGCTTCTTTTATTATTTTCTCCCAGACTCACCTGGACTCCCCAAATTCAGGGGACTGATGCACAAGAAAAGTCCTGTCAATATTAAATTGTTGCTAAGTGCAAAAGCATCTTCTCAAGGCTCCACAGGGTAGAGGATTCGGGTGACAAAGTCACATCTGCACAGTGGCTTTATAGACAATAAGGCTGTTGAATTTCAGCATAGCAAACACAAGGTGAAATGAGAAAAAGACTCTCCTAAAGCAAGTAGTCTTTTCAAATTCCTTGCAAATTCTCCTCTGGAATTCTAACTGCGGTGTTTACCAGCAACTCTGGGAAAGTGGGTGATCTCAGAGCCTGGGGAGAGCAAGAGGTTTTAGTTTCCCACCCCAGGGGAGGGGAGTTACCAGAGCAAATCGAGTGCAGCAAGGAGCAAACAGAGACTCAGGATTTAAAGGGTTTCTCAGCATGGAGGTTCTGGGGCTTTAGAGCCTCATCATCTAAAATCAGGCTTGGTTGAGGCGTTTTTTTTGTTTTGAAATCTATATCCAGTGGCAATGTATTCTTTAAAGCATCAGGCCTCAGCAGGAAAAGGCTGATGAAGGCTCCTGTTCTCTCACTGGAGGGGTGAACAAAGAAAAACCCTTTTTTCCCAGCTGACAGAACGTGCCACCAGCATGGCCAGCAGAACAGAGCATGGAAGCCCTGGAAATGGAAGCAGCAAAAGGAAAATGCTCCACAAAAGGCTCAGCCTTTGTTTAGGGCCCTGCCAAGCTCTCTGGTTCCTTGGTTTTCAGAAACAGCTGTTTTCTAAAACCCTTTTAGCCAATGGGCCATGGACACCTTGGAAAAGTGCCTATTAAAATGAGCCATGGGTGCTCAGTTAGCCATCCCTCAAAGCCAGGTGGGAGAAAATAGTTTATTAACTGCTAAAGGATGGGTTTCCTCTATAATGAACCTTCCTGCAGCACTGAAGAAAAGCCATGTCTTACTTCCCCTTT
This sequence comes from Anthoscopus minutus, assembly GCA_013399455.1. Lineage (NCBI taxonomy): Eukaryota > Metazoa > Chordata > Aves > Passeriformes > Paridae > Anthoscopus > Anthoscopus minutus. The sequence continues at coordinate 1,193,883 of VWYI01010744.1, forward strand.
CCTAATAAATGGCTTCTTCAGAGTTTAATTAACTTCTCCCTGCTCCTCTTTTGTGGCAAAGTGTCACCCTGACCAGGAGACAAACTCTGTTTGTTCCTTTATCTAAGAGAGCACTGGCCTGTCAGATAAAGTGCTCTGCCTAATTTTCTGGGGCTTTTTCTCTCCCCACTTTGCATATTCCAGGGAGGGAGGCAGTAATAACAGAAAGTGATGCTTTTGGGCAGCTGGATGCCTTTGGGATTGGGAAGGAGCACCTCCTTAAAACACAGCCTGGACCATACTCCTGAGAGCTGGCAGGGGCTGGGAATGGGGACCCATCTCACAGACCCACCAGAAACTGGGTCAGGCTCTCTGCCTGCTCCTTTGCTTCCTTGGGCTTGAAAACAAACCAGGAGGAAACAATTTTTGCCCTTCCAGGAGTACAGGATTTTGTATTTTCAGCAGCGCTTGTCTGTCCCCATGTGTGTATACAAATATAGCTCAAAATCAATAGGAGTGAGATTAGGTCACTGTATTTCTGAGAAATGTGCTCCTGATAGCTCATAAACCCAACCAGCTCCTGCTCCTTCACACTTCCTGTGGTGCTCCAGGACTAGCTATGTGTGCCAAGACAGCAGCTCAGCCTGGAGAAGGCAAGAGCTGTTCTCTTTCAAAAAAGGATGAATTTGGGCCAAGCCAAGAGGGACCATCACAAATGTCTGAGCTTTATAGCTCAGCTCTCAGCCCATGCCACAGCAGAAAGCAGGAGCAGGAGCTCCCATTTGGGGTGGGAGGGAGGCAGGAACTCCAGAGTACCACCTGGAGAAATAGGCGGTCTTTTCTAAGCAGTGCCTGGGCTCCTTCTTGGGAAAAGATCCCAGGGCCAGCCTTGTTAAACACGGGTCTGAGTGGTGCCACTTGATTAATTGTGCCAGGCCAGGAGCAGCCAGGCACTTTTGTGACACCAATGCAGTAATGGTCTCCAGCACACAGACAATCCCAGAGGATGTGTCCTTCCCAGCCAAACGAAATTAATTAATGGTGGCAATAAATAAACCACCCCAGACGAACGGGAGCATCCGAGCAGCCACCGGCGCAATAGAAGGAAAAGCAGGGAAAGGAGAACATTTTGCAGCACATTTCTGGGGAAAGAATAAATGGAGAAGGGCTAATATTCACTTTTCTCACTTTTTTTTTTTTTTTAATACACTGGGTGAATTTGGATACAATGAGGCTGCAGGAGAAGGATGGGCCAGCACAGAGCATCCCAGGGGAACAGCAGCAGCCTTGGCTGACCATTTGTCTCTTTCCTGTGTTCAGCATAAGCTCTCCCACCAGGTACAGGGGGACTCCAAGGACTCTTCTCTGCAGCCACAATCCTGTCTGCTCTGCCTCGTGCACCCAGCTGCTTTTATCCCGCCTCCCACACCCCTGGTGGCATAACTAAAACCACAGCGTGTGGCTAACACCGATGGTGTTGACCCCATCACAAGCAAGCCCTGAATGATGACAGGGATGATTATCAGGGCCTGACACACCCCTGTGCTCATCCACCCCTGCCTGGGCATTGCCTTGGATCCCCACCCAGAGCTCTGGTCACCTGGAGCAGCTCTCAGGCACTCGTGTGACGGCTGCCACACTTTGGTCAATACCAATTAGCATACTTATTAAATGAATGTGTGTGTTGGCAGCAGTTATCTAATTACCTTAACAGGGAGAGGCATCTGTGGAGCAGCAGGAAAACGAGCTGCCCTGGGATAAGGGACAGGACTTTTGGAGCAAGTCCAGGGGTGAGCCATGAAGATGATTAGAGGGAAGGAACAGGTATCCTATAGGGAAAGGCTGAGAGAAGTGGGATTGCTCAGCCTGGAGAAGAGAAGCTTCAGGAGAACTTAGACCCCCTTCCAGTGTAGGAGATGTTGAGAGGGACTTTGGACAAGGGCATGGAGTGATAGGGCAAGGGAGAATGGCTTCACACTGCCAGAGGGCAGGGATAGGTGGGATACTGGGAAGGAATTCTTCACTGTGAGGACCTGGCATGTGTTGCCTAGAGAAGCTGTGACTGCCTTATCCCTGGAAGTGTCCAGCTTGGACAGGGTTTGGAGCACCCTGGGAGGTGCCCCTGGCTATGGCAGGAGGTTTGGAACACAATTAGCTTTCAGGATTCAATCCAGCCCACTCCATGACTGCCTGAAATCCCTGCTCCCCGAGCAGGACCTGCTGTCCAACATGGGAAGGGAGGATGAGCAGCTCCCAGCTCCCACCACTTCCAGGGTAATGCAACTCAGACCTTTGGGGTTTTCCTTCTGCTGAATTAATTTCCTGGAAGCCAGGGAACAGGAGTAAGGAGAGAGGCCAAGACACCTGAAATTACATTTGCCAGGCTACACAAGGGTGGTGCTTTTTTTATTTCTTTCCCTCTTTTTTGCATATCACCCCCAGGCTGAGCTTAGCCTATGGGTACCACTGTTATCAGAGAGCAGGCAGGGGGAGAGTTGAGACTTTGTGTTTGTGCCTGGGAACCAAAACAGACCCTGTTTTAATTTAATGCTCATGAAAGTCTGCAATTCTGCTTTCTTCTTTTCCTTTTTCCCTCCTTGGAATTGGTGTGGCAGAGCCTGGCTGGTGGAAGCTTCTCTGCCTTTTATGTCAGGGCTGGCAGGGAATCACAGAATCACAGAATGGTTTGGGTGGGAAGGGACTTTTAAGACCATCTTGTTTCACCTCTCTGCCATGGGCAGGGACACCTTCCACTGTCCCAGGCTGCTCCAAGCCTCTTCCAGCCTGGCCCTGGACACTTGCAGGGATCCAGGAGCAGCCACAGCTGCTCTGGGCACTCTGTGCCAGGGCAAATCTCTCCTCCCTCTGCAAGGGAGAGGGCCACTCTTCTGGGCGGAGAAGATGCCAGTTTTGCATTTTCAGCCTTGAAAATGAGCAAGACCAGAGTGTTCTGGCTGCTATAACAGACCCAGAGCAGAGTAAGGGCCTGGAGGAAGAGGGAATAAAATCTGTGACACTGTTGAAGCAGCACTCAGCTCTACTCACCATTTTGCCTTTTCTGTCCAGCCTTGACTTCTTTCCCACTCCATTTGCCTTAAGTTTCTCCATCCCTTGACAAGCTGAGAAGCACCATCAGTCCCTCCAAGCACGCTCCTCATGCCCAGAGGTTGATCCAGGATGGATGGAGGGCATCAATCTTCCCTACTGCTGAGTCTACCACATATCAAATGCAAACAGCACACTGAGTAACTCATCTTTCCTGCGTGCCTATTAAGCAAAAATTAAATGAAAATTACATGGGGAAGTCAGCAGCAAGTAGGAGAGGATGGGTTGTAATTATCTGGCTATTAATTGGTGTAAAGTTCCAGTTTAATGCTCTCAGGTCCATGCCGCCATTTCCTAGGGAAATTTTCTCTCTATTAGTTTTGGATGAGAACTGGGATTCGGTCTGGAAGCCCTGAGTCCACCCAAAAAGGTGACTTTCAGCTTCAGTCCCCCAGCAGGTTTTTGTTTTTGTGTGCTGAGGGATGAAATTAAGGGGTCATTCCTACCACAGCTTCATCTGCCCGAGGTGGAGGCGGGAAAAGCCAAGTTTTAACTTTTACCATCGGATGAGGATAGCCAAGCACGACCCTTTTAAAATTCAGCCCATGTGGAAAAGTTTGCTCCAAACACAAAATGCAGAAATAAAAGAACTCAAGGCATTGTTCCCCCACAGCTTCTGCCAGCCCCTGGGAATTCCCTAGGGAGAGCTGAGAGCCTCCTGCCCAAGCGGCTGCTCGTCAAAACCTGCCAATTAAACAGACCCAAAATGTTCTGAGCCACGAGCATCCATCAAACCCCATGGAGAATTTCAAGGAGTGATGTGCAGGTTCCTGCCAACTCACCTGGCAAGGGACCAGGCAACCCATCCTCCTGCTCCGTGCTGCTCCTGCCACGCAGGATCCGGCTCTGCCACGGAGCGGGGGGAGCTGCAGATGTTTGCTGTTGGACCAACACACACAGGTATTCACAGCCCTACAAAAGAGGTGGGAAGCATGGCCTTTCCTCCTCAGGAATCCCACAGGCAGCTGGAAGAAGCTGGAGCAGCAGGCAAATCTGCTGTGTTATTACAAAATGGGGGTGGGGGGGGAGAAAAGGTTTTTTGAATTTTTTTTTTTTGCTAAAAACAAGGTATTTCCACGGGTAAGTTAAAGCACTGTCATTTTTGCGTCAAATTTCATCCTCTGGAAGTCAAAGGTTTTCTTCCAAGGGGGAAAGGCAGGTCAGGCCTGCTCTGGTGGATACAAACACCCTTCAAGCTGGTCTTGCAGCCCCCCAGCAGGAGTTGTGGGGGTCTTACTATTATTGTGGTATTAGTTGTGGGGACCTAAAGATTTATCTTTAACCTACAGCCCCTTCTCCTTCAGTTCCTAAGCAGGAGAAAAGCACTTGCTACAGTGAACTCAGGAAAAAAAAATGGAAAAAGCAGAAGTAGGTGAGAAATAGGGGACAAACAAACAGGAAGAAACACCAGGAGAAAAAGAAAAATCCCAAGAAAGAGGAAGGAGGGATTTTATGCAGTTCACAGCTTGGAAGCTCAGAGCAAAGAATAAGGAATTCTCCCTTCATGCCATGGTTCTCCATGAACTGCAGTAACATGGAACTTTTGGGGAAAAAAAATAAAAAATAAAAAAAAAAAAAGGCTTCAACTATGGCTAATTGTCAGCATTCTAAATCCTTAGGATTTTTTTTTAAATTCTGGTTTCTCTGCATATTTCCCAGTAGAGCAAACTTCTCTGTTACACCAAGGCCTAGGAATCTTCTCTGTCACCTGGCTGCAGCAGCCAGAGCCATGAGTCCCTGCACATGGCATGGGGGTTGGGATGAGATGATCTTCAAGGTCCCTTCCCAACCCAAACCATTCTGTGACTCTTTGAAAAAAAATGAGGATTTTTTGAAACTTCAGAGAAAATCCCCAGCTGCAGAGGCTCAGCACACTGCTCTGGAAAAAAACTCTACTTTGCCACTTGTCCCAGAGGAGTCATTCCCTTTAAATTTTTTCATTATTTTTAGTCTACATATAGGTTGATAAGTTGCTTTTTTCTGTATGGTTTTGTACCTCAGCAGAGAGAAGGGAAACACCAGTGCCACCATCAGAGGTACCAACAGCTGTATCCACCCAGGATGGGGATTTGCTGGTGGATTCAGAGCCTGCCAGCTCTGAAAACATCCAGCACCCTCTGGCTCCAAAGGTGCTCCAGCACCAGCTGGCAGAGAGGCAGCGGGAGCAGAGGACGGAGCTTTGGGAATGTGAGCTGGGGAACACAGCAGCAGTGAGAGTGGAAAAAGGCCACAGGACCCCCCTGTGCTGGAAAAAAAAAATCCCCCCCAGCAGCCAGGGCTGAGTCAGAGCCCCCTCAGGAGTGACAGGAGTGACAGGAGTGACAGCCAGCACAGGCAGCTGCGGAGCTGGGAGGGATCCTGGGAAGTTCAGTGTGGCACCAGAGAGCACCCAGGGCTGCCATCAATACCCTGGGAAGACACTGCAGCCTGTGATAGCCACGCCAGCAACCTGCTGCTACTGACACCAGAATGGCAGGCTTCAAAATCCAGCAGCTTCTGCTTCACTCCTCCCCATCCTGAGTAAATTAACCCCAAATCTCCTTGTTTATCCTCACCCCTAATAAGCTCTCATGGCTCACAGAAGATGGTATTCCAGGCTCTTCCCTGAGCAGGCAAGAGCCTTTGTTCCCTTTCATCCTGGGAAAAAGAAGGGTTTAGATAATCTCAGGATGCCAGAAAGCAATTTATTTTGACCTAGACTGTTTCTGCAATGTCATCTCTTGGCTCCAGCACGTGGGAAGCTTCGTTAGCTGGCGCTGACACCGCACAGCTCTGATGGGGCTGCGTGTCCCAGGCACTCCCCCAGGGCTGTGACCCTGCATGGGGACAACAGCTCAGTGCCCAAACAGCACCCTCCAAAGGTCTGAGCTGTGGGACAGCTGGGCACAGCAGCTGGGATCGGGGGCTTATGCCTGGTATTGCACAGCCCAAGGCCCTGATGCGGACGTGGAAGAGACTCCAGAGGGAATCCTGCCATAAAACCTTCACAGAACGGTTTGGGTTGGAAGGACCTCAAAGTTCATCCAGTTCTACACCCCCTGCCATGAGCAGGGACACCTTCCTCTAGCCCAGGTTTCTCCAAGCCCTGTCCAACCTGGCTTGGGACACTTCCAGAGATGGGGCAACCACAGCTTCTCTGGGCAACCCGTGCCAGGGCCTCACCACCCTCACAAGGAAGAATTTCCTCATTTAATCCTGCCCTCTGTCTGTGTGAAGCCATTCCCCCTTATCCAAAGTCCCTCTCCAGCTCTTCTGTAGCCCCTTGAAGTACTAAAAGACTCTAAAAGGCCACAATTAGGTTTCCCTGGAGCTTTCTCTTCTCCAGGCTGAGCAGTCCCAATTCTTTCAGCCTTTCCTCATAGGAGAGGACCTCTCCTCATTAGAGGCTCCATCCCTCTAATCACCTTCATGTTCCTCTCCTCTGGACTCCCTCCAACACTCACATCCCATTTATCCCAGAGCAGCACCAGCTCCACCCCAGTGATCCATGAGGCACACTCAGTCCTTTCCCCCTCAGCAGGAGGAAGAGATTTGAAGTGATGGAGTCTCACTGCTCTTCCTAAGCCACAGGGTGAGCTCAGCTCTTCGCCTTCAGAATGTTCTTCTGAAGCCTGGAAGGTTTCTTTAGAAAGGAAAAGCAGAAGCCAAGAACATCACAGAGCAGGAGAGAGCTCCAGCTGCTGAGGCACTCTCCAGAACAGCACAGTGTCAGTGTGTGTGTCCCTTCCAGCCTCCCCAGTCTGGCTCCATCATTCCCTGGAAACCACAGACTGAGCCATCCACGATGAGTTTCGCTGCAATCCAGGCCAGGAGCACCAAAAAGCAGCAGTCACTGGTGGGAACCCCTTTTGCAGACTCCCAATGGCCCCTTCACTGCCCAGCACAGCTTCTGAGCTCTGCCCCACCCTGGCTGCTCAGGGATTGCCATAACTCATCTCTCTGTCAACAGGGAGTATTTTTAAATGTCTTCCTCCCTGCAGGCAGGCAGAAGCCTCCTCTGTTCTTCCCAGGCAGATTCCTTTTTTATTATTTTTGTTATTTTTCCTCTAGATGAGCAGTTTAAATCATCTTGTCTCCTTTTAGGGTGGGGGAATGACAGTGAGGGGGCAGCCCCCAGGAAGACTCAGAAGTGCTTGTAGCAGGCAGTCAGGAAGAAGAGCTGAAACTTTGTGTGTCCAAACTTCTGATCCAGAGCACAAAGCAAGGCTTGTCTTGCCTTTCCTTCCCGAAGTTGCACAAAAATAAACCCAGGCTCCCTCCTTCTTTTTGGCAGCCAGCAGCACATCCTGCAGAGCAACCTTGTGTCCTGAGACTCTTCCACTGGGCTGGGAAAGGAGAGGAGAAGCTCAGCCCATTCCCTGGCTGGCTCCCACTGAGCCTTATTTCACTCTGTGTACTTCCCAGCAGGACATTGATGTGGACAGGCATCTGGAGAGCCTGCAAGAGTTTCATCAGTGCTTTGTTTTGTTCTGTTCTTTCCACGCTTGGGGTGTTATTACCACGCTGCTCTGGTTGTGCAACAACCCCACAGACAGCACTGGCCTGCTTTGAAAGGGGAGGAGGAGCTGGGCCACTCAAGAGCCACCGAAATCCCTGCGGTCGCTGCCATCGCTGAAGGCCCACCTTAGATGTATTGCAGTAAGTCAGCAGAAAGCAAATAAACAGGCAGACAGGATAAACAGGCTCTGCAGCCTGGTGTTCCCTGAGAAAAGAATGATTTTTGTTGTTGTTGTTTTTCCCTCTAATGCCCATCACTTTGTCAGCAAGTCTGTGTGTGCTGGGGCAGCGTTCGTCTCCCGGCCTTGCAGACCCAAACCACTGACAGACAAAATGTTCACTGAGCTGCCTTCACTGTGCCTGGGAAGCCTAAATCCCAGCCACAGAGATGGGGACACCCTGCTAAGGCAGCTTCATCCCTTGTTGCACACCCAGCTGCCAACACCTGGCCACTGCCAGACCCCCAACCTGCAGGGAGCCCCATCCCTGCCCACGTCCTGAGGTGACAGAGCTCACACAGCACCAAACAAGTGTCACAGAGACCCAGCCACCTACTCTGGATGCTCAGAAAACACTCCATGGAGACGTCCTGAGACCTCTGGAACAAAAAGCCCAAGGGCAGAGGAGGCCTTACTCTGGGCTGATGGTTTCTTTCCCCTTTAAAGACCTGTCTGTGAGTAATTAAAGCTCCTGTTTCTAAGCTGCTTGGAATTTTAATTGATTTTCTGCACTGGCTGCCCACAGTGTAGTCATTCAAATCCGACATTTGTCTTGCAAGCCCCAAATGAGCAGCAAGGGAAAGCGACCTTCCCACGAGTCCGTCGTGGTGGGAACTGGTTTGCACTGGGAATGCTCCTGGTGGGACCACCTGGATGCTCTGATCTCCACCCTGGAGCAGCTCAGGGCAGGAAGAGCTTCCCACCAGAAATTTCTCCAGGGAATTTTTGCTAGGCTGTCCATTTTCCACAGGGGAAGGAGAGATTGATCTCCTGCACGGTCAGAGTCCCGTCAGAGAAAAGTGGGAGCACAGAAACAGGGATTGATATTTTCAAAGGAGGTGAGAATACAATTTGGACTGAAATTCAGGAGCACTGGAGGAGATTTTTGAATAAAATCACAGAGTTTATTCCAACCTACAATTTGGGTTGGAAAGGACCTTAAGGATCATCCAGTTCCAACCTCCTGTCAGGGGCAAGGATGCCACTCTTTAGGTCAAGTTTGCTCAGGGCTCCATCCAACCTGGCATTGAACCCTTCCAGGGATGGGGCATCTACAACCTACAGTCCTAAATCAATCCCAAACTCTTATCAGCAAAGTAAAAATCTAGGACTTGCTAGTTATTCAGGTTTTCTTTTTCTTTTAGCAGGACCCCGGAGGTGATGACAAATAAGCCAAGCTTTAGAGTGGAAAAGTTGGTTAAAAAAAATCACTGTCAGTGGGATAAGATTCCTAAATCTGCAGAGGGACTGCAGGAGGTCGCATCTCCAAATCCAGAGATAAAGGCTTTCCCCAGCAGGTGGAAAAAACAACACCTTGCCCTTCCAAAATGCTTTTTTTTTCTGGCTAATGCTTATGGCATGTACCTGGGAAAAGCCTGCACACAGAGCCTCTAGTCAAGAATCCAGGAGGCACAAGGAAAATCCAGCTCCCAGGGCTGAGAGTTCTATGAAGTCAGGAGCCTTCCTGCTGGAGGGATGCATTCCTCTGTGCTGCAGACAGCCTCCAGCCTCCTCCAGGAATTTGAAAACAAGCCATGCATATAATAGGTGCACATTTAGCATGAAAGGAAGATGCTTCACAGAGGACAAATATTAAACTGTAAAATATATCAAGAGACATTTCCTAGGAACACTGAATTTAACCTGGCTCTTAGCTGTGCAGGAAGCTCCCAGGAGCTATGGCTGTGTCTGGTGGAGAAACAAAAACCTGGAGGAGGCTTTACAAGAGAAAGTTGCTTGGATTTTTCTAGGGATGCTAGGGAAAAGGGTCATTGCAGGACTTTTCTCTGCTGTCACCAGGTGTGCACACCTAAGGGACATCAGTGTGGCTGCCCCATGTCACACCCAAAGTCCATCCAGCCCAGGCTGTGCTCATCAGTGGAAATATTGGGAAAGGGAATAACAGAGAGCAAGCCCAACACACCCTCCCAGCAGCCTGCTCTTTCCATACTCCGAGCCAGACACTGGCTTTTAGCTGCTGTTCAAAATCCCATGCTGGACCCTTTGTTCAAATTGGTCTCATCACTGCTGGAGCCCACCAACAATCTGGAATTCCTGCACAAAGCTGTTTGACACTTCAACCCCATTACCTGCATGTCAGTGCTTGTTTTATGTTCTAAAATACATGAGTGGTAAACCCAGGTGAGGAGCAACAATGCTGGTAAATGGAAATTTAATCCCATTGCTTCTCAATTTCCCATTACAACAGGGAATAAAATCCACATAGGAAGCCCCTCTTGGGCAAGAAGGAGGCCTTTACCAAGGTGATTTCACTTGGTCACATGGAGCCCAATTCTTCCACTAACACAAAGCCCTTGTCTTCCTCCAGCAAGTGGGAAGCTGGGAAGAAAGCTCCAAAAAAAACCTGAGCTTTTTTTTTTTTTTTTTTACTTACAGTGTATGTGGGACTTGAGCCAATAGTTTTGTTTTATTTTTATTTTCTCCTTCAAAATAGCATGAGACCATCTCAGGACCTCCCAGGCCCTTATCTCTCTGCATGCTCATCCATCATATTCCAGTTGTTGAGACTCTGAGATAGTTATTTGGCTTTCAGAGCACCAAGCTCTTTGCTTATCTCCTTCCTACTTCTGTTCTCTACACTTCCAGGCAACCTGGTAAGGAGACCTGCGCTTCCCTGGGAACAAAAGTTTAGACTCTTAAGCCACTTATCTGGAGCAAACTGCTGTAACTCTCCTGTTTTGGCTGATACCAAGCTCTGTTTAGGGAGGCAGATCTGAGCCCCTGCAGTCTGGGTGTCTGCTGGAGCAGAATTTGCTCTGCCTCACTTTTGGAGACCTGGGAGGGCTCTTCTTAGAGACTGCAAAGAAGTTTATCCCTTCCCACTGGGAACCAGCACTGCTGGAACACAGCCATCCATCCTCAGGGGACTGGCCTTTACCCCTCCCTTTGGTCCTGATACAACCAAAAGGATTCTCCCAAAGCATGCAGCATGGAAAATTGATCCCCCAAGACGACTGCCTGCCTTCCTCCATGCCCTGCCCTCACACCTACTGGCAAACACAGTACCCAAGGGCCCGCCTGAGGGTCCTTGGATGAAAAGCAACTCCATGCCATGATTTTCCTGACTCAGGAAAGGCATTGCCACACTTGTTGCATTGTAGAACTGATTTCTTTGCTGGCGTAGAGCTGTGCTTTCCTTCCATGAGAGACAGAACGAGTCCTGCAGCTCCCATCAAGTCAAGCTGCTCCAAGCCACAGGCTGGGTGTTTGTCAGCTTTTAGCTGAAGGCATCCCTTGGTGATTAAAAGGTCACCAGAGGCAGCTGGAGTTCTTCTCTACCTATTGTAAAGGCTGCTGTAAAAATAGGTAAGGGATAAATGCCTGACAGGTGCTGGTGTATATGGGGATTCCCACCACAGCAGCTGTGAATTATGGTCCTACAATGCCTCAGGGATCCCAGGGACAGCCCAACACCTGAATCAGCTTGGTGCAAGGGCAGCCTGACCAGACTTGGGTAGAAGGGAAGGGAATGGGCTCCCTCAGCCTTCTGATACATTCCCTTCCACTTCTGTTTCAGTAAAACAACCTGACTTGGAAGACACCGGTATTTATTCCTCCTCTTGGGTGAGCACTGACCCGGCAAAGCCTCCTGGATCGTGTGGATCAAACCAATGGAAAAGACACCACTGGGTTCAGTGAAGATCCATGTTGGAACAAGCAGCCAGCTGTGAGAGCAAGCAAGAGGGAGAAGGCAGGTTTCTCCTGGCTTACAGTGGGAAGGAAAGTGAGGATGCTCAGGGACAGCTTGGCAGGGAGCTGGATTTGGAAAGGGGACAGAGGGAAGTTTCACACCGATGACGCTCACCAGGGCTTTGCAAATGCCACGTTGGCCTTTTCAGACTGCATGGGGAAAAAGCAGTTTTCACACCTAAGAGCCTCCTTCCACAAGCTGTCTAATGGCACTTTCACAATCAGCAGGCTGCTCTGAAAGGGAGCAACTGCTCCATCTTCTCCAGCTGAGATTCCTTCCTCACACAGTCAGTGGAGCACGGGGTTATTTTCCAACACTCGTGAGCACCAAAGATGAAGCTGAAAATTAAAATGAGCCAAAGCAGCCCCGTGCCTCCCCCCTCCCCACCCCTTTTAATAAAGCTACTGAATATCACGTTCTCAGCGTAGATTAACCTAAGCTTTGCTCCCAATTATTGTTTCGCTCTCCCAAGTACAGAACCAAGGAAGGGGCTTGACAAATGAACCCAGCTCTGCCGTTAAGCTGCACTTCTACTTCTGCAAGTTTGTCTGAATCCTTATTGCTCAGCGAAATCCTCCCTCACACAAATCCACTGGCTGTGTATTCCCAAGGCTTTTTACTGCACTTGGGACTCCAAGCCAGGGATTTTTGGGGCTCTGGGGCTGTGAACCCCATGGAAGTGAATTCAGACAGGTTTGCTTTGCTCTGGCTCTTGTCCCAGGCCCCTACAAAGAGCCCACAGCTCCAATGGGGTCACACAGGACACACACAGGGACAAACCATGCTAGAAACAGGTTTTCCTTGCAGCGGAAAAGCGAGGCTGCTGCTGGAGACCAGGTTATTTGGGGACTTGCTCGTTACCACTCAGTCCTGAACACGGTGATGAGATGAAAATAGAAAAGGGAAGAAAGGAAGGATTGCGCTGCTCGGGGCTGCGATGCCTCCAAAGCCCAGCTCTGGGGAAAGCTCTTGATCTCTCAGACCTGCAGTGGTCCCTCTGCAGAGAGGGGAAAAAACCCCAGCCCGTCCGTTCCTCCTTGCCCTTCTCCCAGCACAAATCAAGGCAGCTGTGATTAGAGGCAGGGCTGGAGAGGGGAATGTTAGGGGATGGAGGGATCCCACGCTTTCCCTCGCTGGCATGTCAGGCTAATCAGATCCACCAGCTCCTCCCGACTCTCTGAACGCTGCCCGTGTTCTCCCCGGAGCTCAGCTTTGATTTCCACGCCTGCGGTGCTGTAGGAACAAGTCTCTGCTGGTTTCACAGCCCAGCCTGAGGTTTAGGTCAGGAGTGGCTGCTCAGGTCCGTGGGGCTGAGCCCCTGCCTCGTGTGTTTGCTGCACAAGCTGCCCTGGAATGGCCGTGATCCGCTCCTTCCACTCGCAGCCACCACACGGGGAGGCTGATTGAGGCTGCTCACTGCAAATGTGGGACTCCAGCGTGGCAGGAACACTGAGTTTCCTTGGGAAAAACCAAAGGATGGGGAAAACACGAGTACAACATCACGGCAAATTACCCCCATCATCCTTAAAGGCTGATACACAAGTGCATTCACAGATGCACCACATCTTCGGCGGGCGAGGGATAACCCTGAGCCAGGTGTCTTAGAATGGCTTGAATTGGAGGAGACTCTAAAAATCATCTCATTCTGCCACCCACTACACCAAGTTCCTCAAAATCCCATCCAGCCCGGCCTTGAACACGCCCAAGGATGGGACAGCCACAACTTAGGGAGAGGGAAGGGAATTGCAGGGGCATTGGTTGCTTCCCTTGCCTAGAACAGAGGTTCTGATAGCAAAATCATGGCAGTAACTGGATGCTTTTAGTCAGGAAAAAAGTCAGACCCTCCTGAACTTCATCCTATAAGAAATAAAAGAAGCTGTCCATGTTCTCCCTTTGTGAGACCTCCCACTCTGTGAGACCATGGGTATCTCTTATGGATACGTGAGGAGTGTGAAGGTGACTGTACCTAAGAAAAACACATTTAGACACCTGATTGCTCCCTATGCCAGTAATGTGTTACTGCTTTCTAAGGGGTTTTCTGCATATTGCATGATCCAAGTCCATTTAAACATGGGGAGAAAGCCAGGACAGGTCTGATCCCTCTTTGGAGATATCCAAAGGGGCACCTCTGCAACTCATCTGCAGGTGGTAAATAAGGTGTTTGCCCTACAAGCTGCTCCAAAGTGAGCACAGCAGACTAAGTTCAAGACCAGGACTTGGTTTAAAACTTTTCAGCCTCAGCCCTGGCAGGGAGCAGCTCTTCAGTCTCTGGTGATTTTCCCAGAGTGTCATTTCTTCCTGCTACTAAGATGAGTGTGTAAACAAGCAGCACACGTGCCTGGTGCTGCAGGGACACCTCTCCCAGTGGAAGGATTTCTTCTGGATCGCATGGGCAGCCAAGGAGACAGGATTAGTCCTGTCCTGCTGCTCCTTGGCTACTCTGTGAGACATCAGCACACTGGCAAAGGCAGCATTCCTTACAGACCTCATCAAAAGCAGAGCGTGTTTAAAGAGGAAAACATCCTGGTAATAAATAGGCATGTTTAAAGAGGAAAACATCCTGGTAATAAATAGGCAGAACTCGCAGCCCTGAGCAGCCCATCTGAATAAATCAGTGGTGTTTGAGAGCTGCCTGAGAAGAAACTTCAGGGAATGAAGAAGATGGGACTCTGTTCATAATGGATCCTAAAGGATCCCCACATCCTTCAGCCAGACCCAAACAAAAAACAGATTAGAGGCTTGGTTTGACTCCTGTTTAAGGCATTCTTTCCCACTGACTTCTGCAGAGCTTGGGTCAGACACAAAAAGGGACTGAGGTGTCAATACAATACCAATTCTGCAGACCACAGAACCTCATTAGCAGAGGTAAGAAATCATTAGCAGTGTAAAAAAAATCACACCCCAAAAACAGCACTCTAGAAACCAACAAATGCATTTCAAGGTGAATCAAAATGCTTCATTTTACCCTCATTATGGAGGTTTGGTTCTGACTTCAGTTGATTTACGTGGGTTTTTTTTTTAAATAATACTTTTTTAACTGAATAAATGAAAACACTACTTACTTCCTTCGCTGGCACCCTATTTCCAGACTCAGATACAAAGCTTGGGGGAAAAACCTTCTTGATGACCTTTCTGTGCTGAAGCTCCATGGCCCAGGGTGGTGAGCCCCAAAGTGATGTCAGAAGGAATAAAAAGTGGAAGCAGGGCTGGGGTTTGAGTGCCAGGACGTGGCATTCCCAATCCCCAATCCGAGAATCAGCACTGGGATATTGCTGCTTTCCAGTAAAGCACCTGGAGGCAACTTGGGATGCATCCAAGAGCTGGTTTATAGGTGGGGCTGAGGGATTCCCATGGGAAGGGGTGAGGTGATTCCCGTTTTGGCTGTGCCAATCTCTTCCCTCCCCTGTCAGCATTCCCCTGCTTCACTACACCTGTGGCAGACAGGAACAAGTCCCTCCCCATAACCCACTGGTTTTATGAACTGCAACAGATGTTTCAGAGCACACATTACTCTGCCCTGCCCCTGCCAGAAACAAGGAAGGAACCTGGAGTTGTTTAGTTTGGGACAGCCATCTCAGATCATCAGGTACAACCATTCCCCTAGCACTGCCAAGCCCACCACTGCCCATGTCCCCAAATGCCACTGCTTTTAAAACCCTCCAGGGATGGTGACTCTACCTGAACCTGTTCCAGGGCTTGACAACCCTCTCTGTGACAAAATTTTTCCCAATATCCAACCTAAACCTGCCCTGGCACAACCTGAAGCTGGCTGCTCTCACCGTAGTTCTCCACGATGGGTGGCTGATGGTGCAGTAGGAATTTTGTCTGGCCCAGCTGCACAACCAAAGCTGGAGCCCAGCCAGGACAAGGGGCTCCTTCCATCTCCTCCCATTCCAGCCAGACATCCCAGGAGATCATTAAGAACTGCACGTGACCAGCAGCAATAATTAATCACCAAAAGTTGTTACTTCTCCAAGCCAAGTCACGTTCTGTCTCCATGGCGGGTTTTGACAGCAGTCAGTAACAGCGCTGGCAATTAAAATTAGGCAAGATCTGATTAACAAGATAATGCTCACTCATCATTGTGGATCTGTGTTGAGTCCAACCAGGGGGCTTTTTTCCCTTAGCTGGTATTTTTCACCCACCAGAAAAAATGGGGATCATCAGCTCAAGACTACTTCAAGTAGCTGAGCTGGGCTCCAGTTACTCCACTCCTCAGATGCCTTCAGGGCAGACAGGGATTTAGGGAATGCAGGAGTCACTAGTGCCTTGTGCCTGCTCCAGCCAGCAGTGCCAGGGACTTCAGGAGCCATCCCCACAAGTGTCACCATGGCCCAGTTCAGTAAGCATCCCTGGATTCCAGTATGTAAATATAATAAGAGGATTGCAGAGAAGAGATTTGTCTTGACTAGGAGATTAGTTTTAGATCAAATTTGGCTAATGTGGGAAATGCTGCTGGCGAGGATGTGACCACTTCAATTAACTCATGAGTGCTTTTCTGCATCTCTGCTCCCACACTGGGCAGAGCTGGGGAAGAGGAGCTGGAGAGATGCTGAACTCTGAAGGCAAGGGCAGCACAAGCAGCCCCTGCTCACCCAGAGGTGTTTCAGCACTGAAGCATTTCCGTGCGGTGCCTGCTCATTTCCCAGGCACGCTGTTCCCACACCTCCTCCCTGAACCCCCTTCCCCTCCTTGTTCCCTGAGCTCGAGTGTCCCTGGGGACACGTGGTGCTGCCAGCTGTGCCACAAGGGCACTGGGACAGGAGGGAAGTGATTGCACAGGAATCCACTGCCAGCACTTTGCAGCCTCCTCCCTCACGGCGGGCCAGGCTGTTCAGCGAGCAAAGCGTGCCTCCCCATCACAAACACGCTGTTATTCTCCAGAAATTAAAAAGAAATGCATCTCAATAAGGGATTGAGAGGCCCCTAAGGGAAGCAGAAATAAGGGAAAAGCCATCTGCATCAGAAGGCTCTTGGAGAGAAGAAGCCAGAGTGGGAATCCCTCCATGTTAGTGCAAGGTCACTTGGATGCACGGAGTGCTGAGAGGTGCAGGACTCTCGTTGAGGAAGCTCTGATATTCCATCAAACCTTGAATCACCTGCCTGTGTTTCCTTTCAGGGAAATGGGCAGCAGCCCATACCAGCTTATGTTTCGAGGGTGCCATGCCAGGGGCACGTGCAGGCATTCCAGGCAGGAATTGCATCCAGCACAGCAGCTCTAAGTGCTCCCAGGGTGTTTGCACAGCCTTCCTTCAACACCTTTAATGAGACCCAAGCCAAAGCAGTTTCTTTGCCACTTTGTAGCCCAGCTCCCATTCATCCAAGGTTTAATCCCACCATCTGCCTCCTCCAGATGTCCAGAATCCCATATTCAAGCACCTCTCCAGCCTTGAAGGGGTTACCCACTCCAGGCTCCCTAGCTCAGGCAAATTCAAAGACCTTAGAGATGCAAATTGGAGGCATAAGAGGCTTCCTGGCCAGGACAGCCCCCAGGATCTTCCTCCTCAGCCCTGCTCCTCCATTCAGCCAGGCAAAGGTAAAGCAGGAGGCTCTTGGGCTACCAGGGAAAGGCCAAAACTTTTATTTCAAAGCCCGAGGAATCTCAGAGGGAAAAGGTTAGGGAAAGGCTCGGCTTTTTGTTCAACATGTGCTGACTATGCCCTGAAGTATGGGACTTTTAGACTTATTTGGAATATTATAATAGTGCCTTTGTGCCATTTGAAACCAAATCAAAGAAAATGTTCATAAATAGCCTGTGTTAAAGATGGACCCATTTATTTTTTCCCATCCAATTTCCATTCCTTCCCTTTGCCGCATTTGCTAATTATCCAGTATGCATTTGCTTAAAGAAAGCATTTTTCTAGCCTTCACAATCCATCTTCCCATCCTAATGGATCTTGTGGTAAAGTCATTATGGAGACTTTATGAAATCACAGTTATTTCCATGACAACAGTGATGTAATAAAGGTGGGATTATGACATTACTGCAAGATCGAGCTGAAGGACAGGATGGATTTGTTTACCCCAGGCAGGGCAAGCAAGAGACTTCATTCATCCAGTGTTTCTAAAAGTGCCTTAAGGTCTGCTAATGGAAGGGACGTTTTATATCTGGGTTTTTATTTTCTTTTGTTTTACACTTATTTATGAGGGCTCCCTTCCAAGCACACATAGTTTAGTAAGTTTGAGAGGAGCAGCCTCGCTGAGGATGTGTTTACCCATCTCTGTGAAGGGAAAGATCATCCCTTTGAGACTCATGGCTCTTGCCTTTCCTGAAAGACATCAATGCCTGCTGGGGAAGGGTTTTCCAACAGTTTGAAGCACCAGCAGGACAGATTTTTCCCCTTTCAAGGGTGGCTGATCTAAGCTGCTTTCTCTTCCAACATTTTAATCAAGAAATCACCTGCCGATGGATCACAGCATGAATTGGCTCCCCATGAAATTGGGTTTGAAAATGGCATTAAACCCCTTTCTTCTCCTTCAGGGAAAGAAAACCAGCCTGGGTCTGGCCAGCAAATTCCAAACCAAAATCCACTTTTCTCACAAACCCAGGCACACCAGTGAAGTCCCTCTTGAAGTGATTTTTAGCTCACTCGCTCTTGAGCAATCACAGAATAAACCTATGTGAAAATGACACAGCAATTCCTAAAGGATCAGAGCATGGAATGCCACGAGACAGCTTTGAAGATAGCTGGGGTTTCTGGTTTGTTTTTCGCAAGGAGAAAAGATGAATATTTCATACAGTACATGGTTCAAAAGTTGATTAATGTTTCAGTGTGTGGAAAACCAAGCTCATGAGACAAGTTTCCTCATGTAAAATTCTTTAAGCTGGCAGTGGGACTTGTATGGCCAACTTTTTGGAGGGTGTGTTTTGTTTAACCCCCTTCAAAACCGCTCCTGCCAGCGGCTTGCTGCAGTCTGAGAGCGTGGCTAGTTCAGGGCTTGTCCTACAAGCCTAGGGTGACCCTGCTTTGGCATCCCCAGCTCCCTCCCCTCTGCCACTACAGCCAGGCCAGACTGTGATGGTCCACAACACTTCTCCTCCCTTATTCCTGCCTCACCAACAGGATGTTGTCAGGCTGGAGGGCCCTTCAGTGCTTCCTTGGGAGCTGCTGAGGAGCTGTGACCCCAGCACACAAAGAGGCAGAGGAGAGCCCAAAACTGCTCCAAAAGCTTGTCTGCTCCAAGCCCAGCCTGAAGCAGCTGCTTCAGCTGGTCCTGCCCCAATTCCCGCTCCTCTAAGCCTTCCCAGTATCTCTTCATTGACAGGAGGGAAACACCGTGAGGCCAGGCAGACGTGCTAATGAAATGTGAATTATTAACTGCGGCGTGCTAAGGGAGATAGAAGCGGAGGGATGACATTTTGCCATTAATATGTAAAATGGGCACCTCTCCCTCCTTTTGCTGGAGGGGAAGAGCAGACTCCAGCCTGTGTCCCATTCCAGGGCCAGGATGGGTAATGAGATAACACGATTGCTGTGTCTCTCGCCCTTTTTCTTTCTTTCTTTCTTCCGTGATAAAAGGACAGAGGGAAATGCACACAATTAAAAGGAGGATTCCAATCGGGCCCGGGGAGATTCAATGAATAATAATGGACCTCCAGCTGCTAATGTGCTTAAGGACTTCCAAGTCTCAAGTGTCTAACCAGCTTAAGGGTCCGTACCACAGACTTCATTTCTCTCCGTAAATGGGAAAGGCAGGGCAGGAGCAGGAGGGGGGGAATCCTGCCCCTGATTACAGATGGGATCATCACTGAGCCCTTCACGAGGATGATGTGACAGCAACAAAAGAGTAAAGTCAACTTAACAGCGCCCTCAAAGCCAACACCAAGTGTGGGGTGAGGAAGGTCCTTGCTTAACAACCCCTGTGTGTCACCTACACTTGTAGTCACCCCAAAATACCTCAGAAGAGGCTCCAAGACACTGCTGGAATAAAACCAGATCCCTCTGTGCAGCTCCTGGAGAGGGAAAGGTCTCTTACTGTTGTGTGACCTGCAGCGCCTGCTCGTCTCCCACACCTTCCCTGCAGAAGGGACAGATGTACCACATGGACAACAGCCAAAGCCACATAAAAATGTCCACCTGAAGATTATCAGAGGGCTTTTTTTAGGGCAGCTCCCTTGTTTTTTTCCTCTCTCCCATTACTGCTTCTCTCTCTCTTTCACAATCCATTAAGTTTCCCCCTGCAGTCTCCCTTCCTGGGCCCCCCTGACCAAGACAGCCTCCTCTCCTTGACCCTCTCAGGTTTCTACCATGCTCATAAATTTCCACGGAGGATCAAGGAAAAGAATTGCAGAGAGGGAAAAGCAAAAGACAATGCAAAAAGCACCGTCCCAGCCTTGAGTTCTCCATGAAGTTGTGTCCCCCTCCTCCCCATCTGAAGGTTATAGGGTAACTATAACAGATTCAGGGAACAGCAGCTTCAGAGGCTAGCAACGAGATGATCAAAGGAACAAGGAATGTTAGCTAGGTATGGGCTCCTTGGCCTCGGAAAGGGATATGACAGAGATCTGAGAATCACAAGAAAAGCTGTTTCCATCTCTCCTGGAGCAAGAACTGGGGGCATCAGAGGAAACTCACCAGTTCAGAACAAACAAAATGAGCTATTTTTGTACCCAGCCTGCCTCTATGCCATGGGACTCCTCAGCAGAGGAACTGTGCCTGCCTGGAGCTCAGACGAGTTCATAAAAATAAAAAAAAATCTGGATTTTTCTAGCCGGGAGCCTGTGTGCAGAAGCTGTTACATACAAACACATCGCTTGTGGGTGAGGAGGTCCCCAGGCTACAAACCACAGGAGGCTGGGGAAACATTCCAGAGAATCCCCGCTGCTGGTGACCCTGTACTTAACATAGGTTTCCAGGAACACGCCCTTGCCGGGATGAGAGACGGGATCTTGTGTTTGGGGGGACGCCTGATCTGACCCTGCACGACTGCTGCCGTGCCTTCACACCTCGCTAGTTCCAGACAACACATCCCCTCTCCTCCAGCTTTGGGGAAACCTGTCGGATCCGTAGGCAACGGCAAGATGTCAGGCGGAGCGGGAAGATGGATCTGGGTTTAACGGGAATAGCTGCTGGCAGCGGGGACCGAGGAGGGAACGGTTGCATAAGCGAGCACTGGAGACTCCCGGTCCCTGGCACAGGAGGCAGGTACAGAGCTCGACACAAAAGGGTTGGAAGAGAGAAGTTGTGTAAGGTCGGCCACGTGCCAGCCCTACACGGCTGAATCATGCAAGTTTAAAGCCTTCAAAGCAGGATAAGATCTCGGCGCAGCCACGTGCGCGCTCGTTCCTTCAACCTGAGGTTGGGGAAACAACGGGAGAGCGCAAGTGAAAGCAGAGCGGGGTAATTAGCTAATTAGGGGGAGCTGACTAATCAGCTAATTTACAGAGGTTTTCTCATTACTATTCACGGAGAAGGAATTCTGGAGAGGCCCGGCGTGGAGCGAAATGGAGCCCACCGGGCAGAGGGAGCGGGCGTCTCGCTTAAAAGCAGGGCATGCTCAAAACCCGCTGGGGTGGGTTGAGAACCTCGGTGTCTCCTCTGCCTGACTGGTTTTGTGCTGCTGAGGGACAGAACCAGCCCTGCTCCTTCAGCAAAGGAGCTGCTCTGCCTGCTCTTCTTCTGGGCAAGAGGCAGGAGAGCAGAAGTCCTCATCTGTTTCGAGCTGGCAAAGGGAGATTTATTTGCCCAGAACTCAACAGCTCTATTTAACCTTCTCCTAAACACTGCCCGGGCAGCTCAGAGAACTCAAGTGCTGAAACAATATCATCTAATGAATGCCCAGGGTGGAACAACGCTGCTGCTTCCCTCTCCTTTGAAAGATTGCTCGGCCCAGTGAGACAAATGTCAATAAAGAGAAATTTAAGCTGGGAAGGGAGGGGAGAAGGCGAGAACACAGATGCCCAACTCGTAGCTCTACCCAGCTCTCCTTTCTTTCCCCGTTCCCTTCCCCTCCGATGTCCTTGTGCATCTCCAGCAGCAATATCACACTGCTGCTATTCCAGCCAGGATGGATATTTGAACAGCCTTGGATCAATATTTGTGCAAAGGGAAAGCTCCTGCATCACAGGGCTACAAATTAACCTCTTGTCCCATATCCGCACTGGCACACGAGGCCCGCAGGAGCAGCGGGTTCCCCTGGGGAAAAGTGGGACACACATCTCATAACACAGGAAAAGGAGAAAGAGCAATAATAGATCCAACTCCAGCTCACGTGCTTTTTTTACATCTCTTCCTCAGGTTTGGGGTGGGGGGAATAGCTTTTCTTAATTAGCATCCTAACCTTTTCTAAACAGGTTCAAGGGTGTCTTGGCAGGCTTGGGAAGTGGTGTGAAAGCAGCACTGAGTAACAGCAGCAGAATTAGTCAGGTGTAAAAGAATCTTGCTTTTTCTTTCTGGGGACATGATTAGGGCACCGGTAATGAGAAATACGAAGAACATCCAAGGTTGCAGAAACCTGGTTTTTATCCCTTATTAATGGGAAGCATTACCTCAGAACTGCATGTTCGGGAGTGGAAAATATTTCTCGCAGAGTAAAATCATTGATCCCAAAGTCCTGCCTGGGCTGTCACCAGCCACACTCGAGTTCAGCCCCTGGCAGATGTCAGGTGTGTCCATATTGCCTAGGCAATGAGATCCATGGCCAAGCCAGACCTTGCTCCTCAAGGCTGCACTTCCTTCCCCCACCTACACGTCTACGGACACGTGGATGCTCCAAGAGAACAGCTTTGCCTTGGACTGCTCAGCCCACGCTCCACACGATCCCAGCTGGATTCCCCAGAAGCCTGGTCCTCAGAATCTGAGGGATATTTGCAAAACTCATCCAATGTTGCTTCCCTTTCTGAATCACCCTTCCTGCCTCACAGCAGTGATGGATCAACCGTTGTGCCAGATTTGCTGTCCTGCCTTTAGGCAGCTTTCGGGAGACTGTGTTGGTTTCCTGTGCTGGATTTTCCACCCAGCCTTGCTCTGACAACCTTCTGAAGAGGAGCTGGAGGTTCCCCTCACAGCTCCTTTCCACACCATCACAACTTCTGCCTCAGCTGGACACAGTCTGGATCTGTGCAGTTACCATTCCCTTTTCCAGCCTCGCAGCACAACGGTGGGACAGCAAGGGCTTGGATTGTGGCTGCTCACCACATGGAAACGAAGGGATTGCCAAATTCACCCCAGGAGGAAAACGAGCAAAGACATTTATACAAAGAGAAGCGCTTTTGGCTCCTTTAGTCTGCAGGGCCAGACACTCGGTGACGCTTGCTCCTGCTTTTCCCTCACGTTATTTGCCATATTTAGCCTCCTTTCATCCTGCCTTGCCATCACACTGAGCAAAGAGGGAATGGCACTTGCCCAGTGAGGGGATGGACGAGAAGAATTTGCTCACTGAATAATGAAATGTGTTTTTTTCCTCCTGCTCAGCCTCTGCCTGGGTCTTGTTTCTGGTTTGCAGCAGAGATGCTCCCCTTTTCTCTGCCTCTCTTCCAAATCCAAGGAAACTCTTTTGTGTGGGTGGGAAATACTATTTCAGAAAAACAAAAATATTTTTAACTGTCAGAGGAGTTTGCAGGCAGAAAGGTGCCAATTAATCTACATTATCGCAGAATTAGCCTGATATTAAAATGATAGGAGGATGACAAGGGAGAGATCAGCCTCTAATGTCCTCATTAGCCAGTGGTGCTCCTTGTGAGCTTTCCATCAGGTGAAGGAAGCTGTCTGGTTGCACTTCATTAGCACCTGGGTTAATGACAGATAAGGAGGCAGGGAGATGGGCTGTCCCTCCACCCTTCCTGCCATTCTCCTCCATGGCTCCTGCATGGAAGTTGATGTTTCCCTTGTCTCCTGTGGCTCCTCTATTTGTAATGGCAAGACAAGTTTTTCCAAACAATAGGTGCGAGTGGTGTTTTCCTCGGGAGCCCAGGATGATTTGGGTAGTGCTGAGCTACACCTGGTACACTTAGGCTGAGGAAATCTCCCTTGACACCCTTGAAAACTCTTCCTGCTTCCCTACAACTCCCTGTGTCCTCCTCTTCTTCTTGGCTTTCACAAGATTTTTGCCCTCTTGCCATCCTGCGCTGCTTTTTCACCCCTCCACTTGTTGGCAGCTGCTCGGCTCCCTGAGAAACCCTTCTGTTACTCTCCTCTCCTTCTGCCAACTCTAGCTGGTTTTTTTATTGTTAAACTTTGGGTTTGGTTGTTTTGGGTTTTTTTTAACATCTTTTCAACCCCCCTGATGTCAGGTCAGATTATCTGTCGGGACAACATCAGGTTGCCAGCAGATGAAGGATGATTCAGGGGGAAGACAACAAGGGGTAAAATCATCACCATCATAACAAAACCATAAAAATCCCCTAAAAGAGCTGAGACTTTCCCAGAGAGGATGCAGAATTGCTCAAGGGTCTCCATCCAAAAATGCCCCTGGCCTGCAAGGTGGTAGGATTCAGACACATGGCAGCAGAGATAGGAACAACTTCAGTGGGAGCTGGGCATTATCTGTGGAGGGGCAGGGCACATCTGTCTGAAGACATGAATTATGCACAAAACCAGGCATGGGGACAGCTTGGAGGATGGAAAGATGGAAACAGCTTTGATTTCTGCTTCTGAAAGGGCCCTCCAGCATCAGCTGGAAGGGGAACACAGAATTGTGAATATCCTGAGTTGGAAGGGACAAACAAGGATCGTTGAATCCAGCTCCTGGCCCCGCACAGGACATGCTTTTCATGGGAACAGGTGGAGCAGGGATAGGATGGGAGGAAGCACATGGACCTCTGCTGGGGACTGCAAGTTGCTGGCACGTTATGGATGAGCAGATCTATACCATTCCTTTGTTTCCTACCTTCTCCCTGAGTGTCCTCCCTTGGCCTGGGCTGGAGACACATTCCAAGCTGAGGTGCTCCTTTGACCTGCCTGCTTCCCAAATCAGCACCATCATGCCTTGAGAAGGCTGCCCTACAACAGAAGCTAGACAGAGTTAAGAATGAAGCAGGTATTTATTGAAAGGCCTTAAAGACACACCTTGGGCAGTACAAGAGCCTGGCCAGGGCTACACCCAAGATGGAACTAAAAACGGTCACAAAGTGGATGATTGGTCATGAGGTCTCACATTTTTATAAGATTTGGTCCATCTGCTTATCAGGGTTAATTGTCCAATTACAGCTTCAGATTATGAAGTCCCATCCTTGTTGTTTTCTCTCTTCAGTCCACCACTGTTTGTGCTTTTGGGCCTGAAACTTGTAAGGATTGTCCTTGGTATCAAACTAGAAAAAGAATTGTTCTGTCTGCTTGCTCTGTGAGGAGAGCTCCCCAACACTTTATATGAAGCTCAAAACCACACACCTAGGCAGCACAGAATATGAAAAACATGAAAGCTAAAACTTAAGGCATCAACACCTTTCACAGGAGAGCCAGCCTCCCTCAGCAGCAGGGATGAGCTTATAACCTGAAGCTTTGCAGGAATGGCTGTCCTGCACGTGACTGTGCCTGGGATGCACGTCAAGGAAAAGACTCTGCATAGTCACTGGGAGCAAGCATATGAGGTAGGAGAGGTTTCAGCAGCTAGGAGGGGGTTTTGGATCTACAGGCTATAATTTTTTTTCCCCTCTGAAAGTCACAGAAGACGTTTCCAGATCCAAATATTTCACACATCAGTACCACCACCCGTTTGCCTGCGAATTCACTCCGTAACTGCGCCTCACAGTCCCTCCTTCACGGCCACCCCCACTTTATGGACTGCCATAAGCAGGGAGACAGGCACCAGAGCCATGCCCAGTGGGCACCCAGCCAAAACCATGGGCCACCTTTTCCTGCATCCTGGAAAGAGCAGCTGGAGGGTGGGAAGAAGGCGGCTTTGTGATTAAATAGCATCCCAACACAGCATGTACTGTAATGCAGGCCCTGAGATGGCTCCTGTGGCCATCTCTTGCCCCTGGATTTAATTCCCTGGAGGTCTGGGGTGCTTTAGCAGCACCCCTTTCCCAGATCAAACAGCACAGGTCAGCCTGAACCGGGACACGAGCAGCAAAGCTTCGCTTTCAGCTCCTTCCCAATCCCAGCGCCCCAGTACCACCCAACACTGCTCTGCCGCCCCTTCCCTCCCTCCCACGTGCTTTCCCCCCTGCTTCCCTTGTTCCTTTTAATTAGCAACTTTTTCTTTGTTCCCTTTAATTAGGCGAGGGGAGGGCAAAGCTGCTGTCAGCCAGATGAGTTATTTTCCCCGCACGCCAGATCAAAGGCCAGGAGCTCCCGGCTCGTCCTTAATTTGGGCAGCGTCTTTGGGCAAAAGCCTCTCTTCTTTGTGGTTTCTCCGTGGATGCTGGAAAGGGGGGGCTGAAACCCGGGAGGGGGAGCTGGGAGAAGGACTTTGGCTCTCGTCTCCTCGAGGGAAGAACGCAAAGAGGAATTTGGGTGGTACCTGGGCTCGGCGTGTGGGCACCTCGGGCAGGTTTGCCGATGCCCAGGTGTAAAACCTGACGGTCCAGACACTCCCCTTGGGAAGGGGGACAGGACCAGGTTTGATGTGGAAGGGCTTTAATGGAGAGAGAGCACTAATTATGGGAAAGTAAAGGCAAATGTGTGAAAACAAACCGCTGAGGGATTTGAGAAAGAGAGGCCTCAGCTGAAGGTATGAGAAAGGACTGTGGTACAATGTCATTTTTTTCTCAAGCACTCTAACAGCGTGTCTGTCTGGCAGAACATATTCAGGGGTGCCAAAGCTTCCAAGATATTTAGCCTTCATTCAGTTTTTAATTTGGATCTAGCACCACAGTACTACAGGACTGGACATTTCCTCACCCTGAGCTCAGAAAACCCTCACCTTACTCCAGGGATTTGCACCTTAGGGCTGGAGTCCCTGGAATTGGATCTCTTTGTGTCCACAGGGCTGTAACAGGGCGAAGTTCTTATTTTACAAAGCTTTATCCTGTTATTAAAAATGCTTTAGAGCCTCTCTGTCTCACAAGCCATGCTGTATTTTAGGTCTTTATTGCTCCTGCCTATCTGTGGCTTGTCCCAAATTTTCCACGTACCATTTTAATAACATTTTTGGGGTAAAACAGGTCACAATTTCATGCTGAAAGAGAGAGTCCCAGTGCTCTACCCCATGCAGCATCACCCATCTGTATTCTGAAATACGGAAAGTGTGAGTAAATCCAAACTTTGGAAAGACCTCCTGGCCAGCTGGTATCTAAAATTAAAGAAAACGAACAAACTCATAATCTAAGATTAAGGTCCACAGTGTTGTCTTGTAGCTGGGTATCAGAAAGCAGAGGGCTGTTAATTAACTTTCTATCGACGAAACAAAGCACATGGAGAGGAACCTTGCTAATCTCTTTGGTGCTAATCAGCACACATTATTAATTTGCTGGAAAGAAAAAAAAAAATAAAAAGTCCTCCTCTTCCCACTTAAATGCCGGTTTAATAGGGCTGGAGCGTGGTTTCACATTTCCCAGGCTTCATTCTTTGGATGACATATGTTGCAGTGCATTTCCTAGTGCATTATGAAGCTTCAGCATAAATAATTCAAGCTAAACTCCAGTTGTTAAAATAAACGAGTAAAGTATCTTTGGCGATTAATTATTCTTCCTTCCTCCTGCCTCCTCCTCCCTGTCAAAAGCACAAGCACATGTGCCACAGCACAGGAAAATGTTTTGGTGTGACCCAGGGCATCCCAGAATGTTTTAGCTGGCACAGGGAGGGGGATGCTTGGGCTCGCTGGAAGTGCCTGCTCAGCCTCGGGGAAGCCGGGAGGTGTCAGCAATCTTATCCAAAAAAAACTCAAAAGACTTCAGGGATTCGATGCCCGATGAATCCCCAGTTAACCAGTGGATTTCTGTGACTCCAGTTTGCACTGGGATGAGGTTCAAGCTCTGGCTGGCCAGTTTAAAAAGTTTAAATAGATGGTAATACCCACATTCCCTGGGTCCTTCCAGATGAACACCCCTTCCACAGGGACACCGGGACACTGGGTCCTGCCTGACCCCGTCTGGAGTTTTCCTCCTGCAGCCATTTGGGAAATAACATATTTCCTTTCAGAAAAGGAAATTTCCTTGAGAGTTTCCTCCTCCCACTCAGGAGGAGGTTTTAGTTTTTTGCTCCCAGTAATTCCCTGCTTGCCCACACTGCCCAAGTCACAGCCCTGGGGTGGCACCGAGCCCAGGTATCGCTCTGTGAGGCGAGGGGCTTCTACCCCACTGTGCCCATCCAAGGGTTGTGGTAGCCCAGGACTCACCCAGGGAGAACCATCACTTTGCTTTCCCATGTGTTTCCTTGCTCCTCTCCCTTTTCCCAGCCCAGTCAGCTCCAGTTAGGAGCAGGGCAGTGCTGGACACTCTCAGGCTGCTCCTGGCACCAAAATGTTGCTTGGGGAAGCACCCCCAGGCTTTTATCCTGCCCTGGGATCCAGGCAGGAATGTGTATCTGCAGGCATAGTTCTGCTGGACTACAAACACCTTCCCCTCTCCCCAAACTGCCATGGGCACAGCCTTTGACCACCAGGATGAGGTGGGGGGGACCAAAAAAGCTGGACAGAAAATCCCAGGAATTAAACAAACCCTGCTGAAGTTTCACAACCAGCTATTTAAAGCATTTCATTTAACAGCTCAGAGCTATTTAATGCAAATCACTTAATTCATTCTATTTTTTTCCCTGCATCTCCTTTTATCCCTCTTTTCCCCCCCACTCGGTCACTGGAGCTGCTCACACATCGGATTGTTCTGCCAGAGGAAAATTTTCCTCCTGCTGCCTTGTGCCCACCTGAAGTCAGAGGTGCCTGTAACAACATCCTGTCCCATCACTGCAGAAAAGTGGGGTGCTGTGAGAGCACAAGCTGGCTGGGCATGGGAGGATGGACATCCAGGTGAGAGGAAAAACTAACTTCCCCAATTAAAAAGGAAAAGGAAATTCATCAAAGGAGAAGGGAGCAGAAGTAGGGAAGCATCTGAGCAATACTGGGCAGTGCTTTCCATGCCTTGCTACATCCACCTCTCTTCCAGGATCACAAACTCCCTAGGAGAAAATCCGAGCTGCCACAAACACGGGTTTTCACTCCCACAAATGCTCTTCACCTTCCCCCTGAGAGGCCCCCTGGGGCAGGGCGGAGCAAGAGAAGATGGACCATTGACCCAGGACGAGGGGATGGGGCACTGGGGAGGCTCTCACTGAGGCAGTCACAGAGCCGGAACGCTGGCTGGAGAGGGAGAGTGGAAATTCCCATCGGGAGAAAGTGAACATGATGGATGGCGCTCCCAACACCCACCCCCACAGCTCACCTCCTACCACTTCTCTTCACTTATTTCTTTCTCCTCGTCCTTTGTTTTTCTAATGGAGGGTAGGCTTTAGCCTTTATTTTTGGTGGCTAAAGTTATTCTGTCCCTTTTTGGGTACAGAAGCACGCGGAGGGACCCGGTGTAAAACAAGGGCAAACACAGCACTGCCTGTCCCCACCCTCCAGCCCGTGCTTTGCCTCCATAGAGGCGCACATCCCAAAATCCAGCTTGAAGATGCCCCTCAGCCCAGCCTGCTCAGAAGGTGAGGGGCTGGAGGGGGGTCCTGCCACATCTCCCAGCTCCCACAAGGTGGCAGGTCTCCATAATTGTTTTATCCTGATCAGAAGCCCACCGGCAGCAGCCGCCGCTTGCCTGCTCTGCCTGGAGGGGAGCTGAGTCCCAGCAAGTTGTTTTCCATGAATAAGATGGTTCTCTTGCACATGTAAACTGTGATTTTTATGAAATGAACACGCCTGTATAAATTTTAAAAAAGCAGCACATAAGAAAACTAGGACGAGGCACAGCCAAATCCTGGCTCCTTGTGCGTCCTGGGTGATTGCAGAGTTCAGAGCAGACACGTGGCAAAGCAGGAGGATGCCGGCGAGGCAGAAACCCAGGAGGGAACAGAGAGGTTGTTCAACAAGGTTCAGAGGGTGGGGAGGAGATTTAGAGATTAGGCCAGATCAAAAGGATAATTATTTTTGTTACATTTCCCTATCTGCATCACCCCACCGGTTCTGCGAGCAGCCAAGAGGCTGGGCTGATTTTTGAGTTTCCAAGCATGCCTGGTGTAAGGAACACATTTCTAAAGCCTCAGCAATAAATTCCAACCTCTCACCAGACCTGCCTGCTGTGTGCTCAGGAGCTGAAGAGGCAAACCCCATGAGACCTGGAGATTTGGTTTCCAAAATCTGGAAGGTTTAGGCTGCAAATGCTTCCCTGGACACCTCCGAGGTATCAAGGAGCAGGTGCACACAACCCCCCCAGGAATGAAGCAGCTGTATCTGGTCAGAGTCTGGCACCTCAGTTTAGCTACCAATGTCACCAGGATTCAACTTCAAGCTGGTTCCCTGCTTGAACTTGGGAAAAGCCACTCATCCCAAACAAAGCATCTCTGCTTGTCCCAGCTGGACTAATGCCCTCACACACATCCAGTCACCAAATTCCCAGCAGTGATGGGCGAGGGTGAGGAGCACGGGCAGGATTTGCCTCCCTGCTCCACCTGAAGCACTGGCCACAGCTAAGGAACCCTCTCCAGGAGGAGGAATTCCCAGTGGCAAGCCTCAGATCCTGCCCTGAGAAGGAATGATGGGGATCAGAGCACCTGGAGGAGCTCAGCCACAGCTCCCACCTCTTGAGCACCTGCAAAACATGGGTGAATCGAGTGCTTGGTGTGGGTGAACATCAGCCTGTGGGTGTGAAGCAGCTGTCCCCACGTGGAACCAGCTTCCCACTCCTCCACGAGTCACCAGCTCCGTGTCAATGCCACAAATCTGGTCCCCAGAAGCCCTTGGCCGCCAGGACCCTTCTCTTCCATGGGAACAGAGGCCTCCCCAGGAGGAACAGGACGCTCACAGCTTGGACAAGGCTCCCTCTTGCTAGGACCACAGATCTTGATGATAGCCCCAACAGCTTTTGGGGCTCCCTGTCGCTCTCCTGCCGCCACCAGAGCCAGCTGTCTGCTCCCAATTCCACATCAATACCATGCTTAATTTACAGGGCAATAAAAGTTAATTAATGCCCTAGTTACAAAGCCATTACAATGTAATTATTGTTTAATTGGATTATAAGTTATGCAATTTCCGACAAAGTGCTTATTGCTTATGTAATAAACCAGAAGATATTTACAAAGTGATGAATTGCTGCGGTGCTAAGCACCCAGAATTGCATTGGGATGGGGGCTGCATTTCCTTGGCTTGGCTAGGAACCCCTCCATGTGCTGCCCATGGATCAGCATCACCTCCTGCTGCAGCCCTGACACAGCTTTCCAGATCTGCTGGCGTTTAGGCCTCTAAAGACACTGATTCCAGAGAGGCTGCTTTGGGGAGAGCAAAGGGGGAAAGAGAATAGGGGGAAAAGCTCCAAAAAAAAAGCTCACATTGGGCAAGCCTCATTGCCTCTTCCATGAGTGTCTCACCATGTCCCTGTACCCACAGAGCTTTGGGAACACTCAGGGCAGCAGCACCCAGGGCTAGGGATGACTTCAGTGCTATCAGAGGATGGTTTAATTCTCTCTTGGCAAGCTGCTGGGATCTGGTGAGCAGGAGAGGGCACCCACGTGGCACAGCTGGATCCACCGGGCATCCCTGAAAGCAAAAGGGACCAAGTATGTGGAGCTCCACCAGCTTGGAATGCCCAAATTCTCCCCCACGGGTCTCAGTGCACCCTAGACAAGCTCTAGGTTATCAAGCTCCTGGCCAGGAAGGTCCTGGAGCAGCAGGATCCCTGCAAAGCAGCCTGGGAGTGCTGTGCAATCAGTGGCTCAGTGCTCTTGAGAGCAGTGAATTAAAAAGAAAAAAAAAAAGAGGGTTTTATGATTAATATTGCTGCTGGGATAATTACTGTTATTACTACTATTATTACTGTTTGGATAGGGGCTTGTCATGGTTCATTTGGGGAGGAAAAAGTCACAGCCTGCTCATGGGAAAATGGGTGAAACACGCTGAAGGCCATTCATTGCATGACTCAGGGCCAAATAACCCTCATTTTTTTCTGCCATGAAATATTATGAGCTGCCAGAGCCTCCCCCACACACCTCCCCGAAATTCCCTGCTCCACACACAGCCCATCTGACCCGTGGAGCAAGGCCCCATCCCGCTCCTGAGGCTCCTACACTTAAAAGGAGCTGCCATAAAAATGCAACGGAGCACTTTTTCCAGCAGAAAATGCAGCTGCTTTGAATTCCCAGCAATTAAAAGTTCTACTGGAGTGGGGGGAAGGGAACCATTTGAATTTCTCTCACGCTCGCTTTGTTTACTTTTATAAGCTCTTTGTAACAATTTTAGGTTGCTGCATTGTTATCTAAACAAGCTGCCTCTCTGAATCTGACTTCTTATTTTATGGGAAATTCTCAGCTTTCCACCCCTGAGTTAAAATAAATAATAAATCAACCAACAACCTGGAAACCGCCTGAATATTCCAATCCCAGCTCCCAATCCAGCTGTATTGAACTGGATGAAGTGGACATCCTCCCAGCCACTTACTTTCATGTGGCACTGCCTGAATTATCTCTTTGTGACATTTCCAGCTCTGAAAGAGCAGTGCAGAGGGATTTGGGATGTTGCTTTTGTCAATGGTATTTAAAGCTTCTTTTCATAACCCTGACCCGGTTTAGCCTTTAACGTAACAAATCAATCTTCCCTTTAAATTGTTTAGCTTCTGGCCAAACACGGGCAGTCCTACTGATGTAAATATTATGTTTGCTCACTTTATAAGCCAGCATGCTCCTGCTGCCCTGTAGGATTGTTATAGGATCCTCATACAAAGAAGCAGAGGGATGAAAGCATCCCGCTCACGCTCCAGGCCGGGGGCTCTCCAGGGGCGTAGGGTGGCACCACAGGGCTCAGCGCTGAGCACATGCGGGAAAGGGGTCACAGACCAGGCAAACTGCAGCTGATCTCAGCCAAACAAAGCACTTGCCTTCGGTTTGCAACATCTCCCGTGTCACCTGCTGCTCCCTGTTTTCCAGGGGCCGCTCACGGTGAGGTAACGGAGAGTTCTGCTAATGAAAACAGATTTTTTTTTTTTCTCCCTCTCCAAACCCATTACTTTGGGCATGACTACACACAAAAAACAACTTTCTCTCAGTTTTCTAGCTCCAGTTTACAGGCCAGCCACCAAAACTCAAGCTTCAAGCACACAGGCATTCCTATTATCCAAGAACATCTAATAATATTTAATCCTGCTAAGCTCCTGAACACGCCGATACCTTCTAGCAATGAGAGCTGAGCCTTAATTAACAGAGGTTAATTAATAAGCCAGAGAGTGGGAGGAGGAGGGAGGGGCAGCTTCACAAGGGAACCTGGATACCTCTCCAACACCTCAGCAAGCTCCCACTGTGCTGCTGTGACTATTTTCAGAATGGTTTCTAAACTCTTGCTGTGCCTTGACTCACGGAGCCCAAAATAAAGGACTGGGGTGTGGATGCTTGGCCACCGCACAGCCCATGCCAGGCGTGTGTTCCCCAGGAGCCCATGGCATGTCTGAAAAGGAAGTGAGCTGAAGAGGGGAAAGTCACAGGGCTTCCTGCAGGAGCCAAAGCCAGAGCTATTACGGGTGTTTTACGAGCTTTGCTCTTCCCATTTTCTGTCTGGAGAGACGCAGCCGACTGGCCAGCTCGGCACGCTGCCCGTGCCAACCCCTGCTCCCCGGGAGAAAGCTTCCCAGGCTGGAAAAGCCACATGCCAGGCTCATCCTGAAGCCCTTCACTCAGCTCCTTTAGCTCGTGGGACACCCAGCCCCACCCCTGAGACATCTCTGTCACCTAGGGTCACCCATCGCCGGCGCTGGAGCAGCAGCGGCCGCCTGCCCGGAGCCAATCCCGCTCCGTGGGCAAACGGAGTTCATTGTCCCAGCTCTGTTTGCTTTAGCAGGATGATGAAAAGCTGGGTGCGTGCCCATGCCATGCCACCCTGCCAAATCTCCCTAGCTTTCCAGAGGGTCTCTTTTTGGACCTCCCCTGGACCAAATCCTGCGGTTCTGCCGGAGGCCGGCACCCACCAAACACGACGCTGCAAAACTTGGGTCTGCAACTACCCTGTTACAGGCGTTTTTCCAGGGAATATACAGCTGCTGGGCAAAACCTTCGGTTCAGACACCAACTCAGCGTTGCCAGAAAAACATAAATTATACTGAGGCACAGAATATCCCATTTCATCACTCAGATGTGTATTTCCTATCAAAAGATGAGCATGGAAGCACGGAGAGCAGCACAGACCGAGAAGAGGACAGCACTGAAACCATCACCCAGAAGCATTTCTGCCAAACACAGGTCCCTGCTCTGAGACTGAGAAGAAAGTGGATGAAAGGAAATATAATTTTTAATACATGAATCGGGGGAAAAAGCAGGAGAAGGGCTGGGGAAAGTGTAGGACATGGGCCGTGCTTCAGCAATGTGGTCTCTGCCTCATAGATGGCATCAAGGCCAGCCCTTTCCTAAACTTCCCATTCTCCCCGTTCCTTCCTACCGAGCTTTTTTAAGGTAAGAAAAAAAAGCATGGAAAAAAGAGGTGAAAAACAGCAGACAAATCACTTTTTTTTTCCCTCCCCCAAATAATTATTGGTGGGGTTTTTTTTTGGCAAAGAGCAGATAAGGAATGCTGCAGTGTTTGTCATCATTAGGTTAGAGAGGCTGCCAAGCTGTAATAGCATTACAGCTGCAGGCATTGTGGGTAATGCCATGCAAATTGCTCCAAAGGCGTTGGAAAGGAAGGCCACCGGCAGCCAAGCAATGTGAAAAGGACACTCTCAAGTACCTTTCCCAAAGCAATTTTTGTACTCTGCTTTTTGGGACACTCCTGCAGAAGTTGGCAGATAAAGCTCCCTAGGTTGCTGCTCCACCCCGGGCTGTGATCCCGTGTGGATTCCTGCATTCTTTAGTAGATCCCAGCAGCATCAATGGCTTCAGCAAAGCTCTGGGGGCAAGCAGGGGCTGCTCTGCCATCACTTCCTCCTCCAAGTTCACCCCTTGGTTTCTCCCCAGACACCCTGGAAGCTGCAGAGCACTCGGACAACCCAAGTGTGAAACAGCTGGAGGGAGAGGTGAGCCAAGCCATGGGCTGTGCGTCATTCACTCGGAGTGATGCCAGCAGCAAGGAAAAAGGGGTGAAGCCACTCATCCACAGCCCAAATGGCACCTTGGATGCCAGGCTCGGCTGTCAGAGCTCCAAAAGCCCTCAACTCTGTCTCCCACTCTCCCATTTCTGTCTTCTAAGAGGTCCCTCCCTCTCTACTCACATCCTTGACCCAGTGGGAATAAACCTCCCCATCTAATCCCACTCGCTCCAGCCCCTGGAGTGACCTGAGAATGCCTTCTGCTGAGTTCAAGGGTCTCCTCATCAAGGACTGCAGCAGCAGCTAATTTTTTTCCTCTGCCTTTTTTTTCCCCCCATGCAATTAAGTGCAGCTTCCTAATTGGAGTGCTGTGAACTATTTATAGCTTTATAATGACCATTTACTACAGCAGCACTTAGATATTGGATAGGGAAAGAAAAAAGTCAGTAGCCTGGATGGTGAACAAACCACGTGCAGCAGAGCAGGACTTCTCCAAGGAAAGGTCAGCAGCTTGGGAAGGCAAGGCAGGGAGAGGCAGCAATGGGAAAGAGATGCTGTCATTCCCTTTTCCACCTCTGAGGAACAGAGGGATGAATCCCCAAGCTATTCCTTTTCTCCATGTCTGTTTGCAGGATGATTAATCACAGTCTGAGCTGTAAGATCTAATTGCTTTTCTGTGTTTGAATAAGTAAAAGAAGGTGGCCCTGCCCCTCGTTGGGGGATTGGAACAAGATGATCTTTAGGGTCCCTTCCAACCCAAATAATTCCATGAATCTGTGAAAGACCATTTATAAGCATATAAGAAATCAGGAGTGGAGACCACAGAGCTCTTCAGGAACAGCATCTTTCCAATACAGTGACATGATTTTTTCCAAGAAGATGTTTTCAGTCATGCTGTTGTGAACAAAAACCTCTTGCAAAAAGGAGGGATGTGACAGCACTGGGGGAAATCTCATTTATTGTAGGGTTTTTCCTCCATCTCCTGATAAGAGCTCTCAGAGGGAGTCAAACTATGATCAATCTTCACCTTTGTGATCCTGATTTCCTAATTCTGAGCTACGTGGTTTAACCTTGCATAAACAGCAGCTTCCATAAAAATTAGTTAACAATGATCAAAATCTGTGTTTTCCCAGCAAATGCTGTGAATTTGAGGTATAGTTTGTCTCTTTTTTTCTGTCTCATTGTGTTTTTAAGGCAGTTGGAATCAAGAGGACACTCCTTGACAGATGAAGAGAGGCTGGTCCTACACAACTTGACAGCACCAGTTTAATAGGAGCCCCTTTGGAATTGTTAATAAGGAGCTTGAGAAATTGGTATGCCAGGGCTGGAAACACTCGTGGAGTACGAGGAGATGCATCAAGAGCCCTTTGTATGCTAACTTTTTGATGGAAAATTGGAGACAAGGATGGATACAAAGTGCTGTCAAACACTCCTGGTATCAGGAGGTAAAACGCCCACAGTCCCCTCTCCACATCTGCCACATGGACAATTCAGAGGGAAGGAGATCCAGACTCCTAAGCTTCAAGCAGAATAACAGATATCCCTTTTTCAGCAGCACGCAGCCCCTTCCTCTTCCCGTTCCAGTTTTTTAGCGCTGGGAAGCCTGGCCACGCTGGAGACTCGGCAGGAGGGGATGCTCACGTGGCAGAGGGGGCTCAGCTGGAGGTCACCTGCCTGCCTCACTGCTCCCTGCTCCAGCAAAGGGCCTGTCTCCAGCTTCAAAGGCATGTCCTGAAACTCTCTGCAACAGGAGACTCATTTTTCATGCTGAACAAGATGAAAGTCCCACTGTTACCTCATTTACATCTCAATGCTGGTAACTTATAGATGGCTATTATTTATAGACATGTAAGACATCCATTTCTTATTCTGTGAGATACAGTAAGAAGAAAATTACCCATCTTTCTGTTCACCTTTTCTGGATTGTTTCTCTTTTTTTGTTTGTTTCCTTTTTTTATCCTGTGCTCAAGTTTGACTGTTGCTGAGAATTTGCAAATAAATAAAGGAGTGAACAGCCCCATAAAAGCTGATTGTTTCCTCCTCCTGCAAAGATTGTCTTTGTGAAGAAGATTAAAAATCCTTCCATGCTGCTGAAGATAAAGTTATCCCTGGGTGAGAATAAGACATAAAAGAGGTTACTACACACATCTCTGGGCTGTGTGCACTGCTAATTCTCACTGTTGTCACCCCTGCTCGTCCATCTTTACTCTTCCCTCTTCCCACAAAAGGAAAAGTTGCCTTTGCTGAAGGCAGCATCAGTAGAAACAGCTGGGCCCTGAACAGGAATATTTGCCTTTCCCAGCCAGCTGCAGGGAGACAGGCTGCATGGGACCATCCATAAAGAAAGCACATCTGCCCCAGCTGGAACGGGAGGCAGCAGGGGAGGGACACACTCTCTCCTCGCTCTGTGGCATAGGCTGGTGGTGGAAGAGCTTGCACCTGAGCTGGAAATTCTTCGTCATGATGAACTCACCACTTGGTCTCCAAGAAGAGATGCAGTCATGGACAGAGATCCTGAGCCTAAAGCTGTAGGGATTATCCCATGACAGCATCTTCACCTGGCCCCGACTGCTAACCCAGCAACCCACGGCCCCATCGAGGTTAAGTTTGGAAAAACCCCACAGAAAGCCCTGGGGAACACTGAAACCTCAAAAGACCTGCTCTGGGAGTTCAGGAGGTTGCTTCTAAACCCACACAGGAGCAGGGCCAGCTCCTCCCAACCCCCATGGCTGGAGATAAATAAGGTGCCAGAAGAATGGAGCTGTCTCCAGCGGTCATTCCGTGCCAAAGTGCTCCTAGAGCTTGTCAGGGCTTTTCCCAGGACAGTCCTGCAAGCCCAGGACAAACCACTGGGTCTCTCCTTGGTTCAGACAAAGGAAGGCATCACCACAGGGCAAACCCCAACAAGCCAGTGGTTCTTTCTCTCCCTCCCATCCCAAAATGCTTTGTCAGGATTCATTAGGAGCACAGCAGGTTTTACTGGTACCTGCATTATCAGCAGAGCAGCTGCTTTTCTTCTTTGCTGACAACCTACATTCAGTGTAACAGATTGAAAAGGCCTCCAGATTCAAAGCCTTGTAATGACTCTCCTCTTCCCTCCTTTCTCCTTCCCTCCTTCCCTTTAATGGCTTTCCCTAAAGGGAAGAGGAGATTTTTTTTCCTTGCATGTTGAGCAAAGCATGGAAAAGGTTCTGTGTTCTCATTTTCTCTATTCTTCAACCCCCCTGCACCAGCTCCCTGTTGCATCTTATTTCTTTTTCCCCAATATCTGGGGGTGCCACCACGAAGAGGCCGCCAGAGATGAGGAGGCTGCTTAAATAGATTTCAATAGATAGGAGCTTGATGGACTTCATAGGGGAAGGAAAAATTGATCCATTTAGGCACAATCAGATCCTCAGCTCTTTATTTTCAGAGCCAAGATGAAGAACTTTTTTAGGCTGGCCCCCAGGAAAACATTTCTCTCTCTTTTGAGCCCCGAGGAGTTGAAGTAGATGGACAAGGCTTTGTTTAAAAAATGCCAAGCAGGTTAAAATCCAGCCTGGTGTACATTTCTTGCTGTTAAGTGTTTAGGCCCATAGTCTGACTTCAACACAATTTCCCTGTTTTTCTGAATGATGGGATTGCTTTATTAATTGCCAATCTACAAATGTGATCTTCTTGAGTAGTTTTGGAGTGTAATAGGGAAGGGGAGGAGAGCTGGAGTTGCAGTCCTCCAGAGGCCCTGGGTGAGGCTGATTGATCGAAATCACTTGAATTTCCCCTATTATTAAATACAAGAGTGCTCCTGGTTTGTCTCAGACATGCAGGGAAAGAATAGGAAATGAAACAGCAGCTCAGAGCAGCAGTGTCCAAGGAGGTGCTCCTATTGATACTTCTCTTTTTTGCTCTCATTTGCAACCATTTGTGATGTTTTTTGCATAAAAATCCTTTTTGGCAAGCACCAGACCTTGCCTTGTATTTATGCGACACACTTCAGATCATGGGGAACCCAGTGACTGATGGAAGGGTCTCTTCCTTGAGCTGAGCAGGCTGAAGGTGATTCCCACAGAAGTTGTGAAGGAAATAAGATGTGCTGGCTCCTCATCCCTGCAGGTGTGGGGGGCACAGAGACCAGACGAGGCTGAGTGTGGTGAAGAAGAGCATTTTAAGAATCTCTGTAGTCCAGGCAGGAGGACAGTGGCTGATGGGGAAAACACACATGAAGGAAATATGGGAATGATGGAAAAAATAAATTAGAGCACGAAGAAATGCATCACTTCCCAATTCTGAAAGTCTAAACAGTGTTCAAGTCCAGAGTCCAAGAAAGACCTAAAGATCCCCAGAATTACATTTATCTGAGGTATGTCAATGACCTGTTCTGGGACTGAGAACTAACCAGAAAACAAGAATTGTGTGAATTGTGAAATCTGGGGATTTCTCTTCCAAGAACTTTTAATTTAATGTTTGATTCTTTTGAGAGGGAGAGGGAACTTATGCTGGGCTATGAAATGCAATACGTGGGTTACGAACGTTCCCTGAGAAGATGAAGGATTTTCATGTTTGCTCTGCTGATTCCCTCTCTGGCCCTGTGCATATTTAATTAATACCAGCTCTCTCTCCAGCAGAGGTTTTGAGCATGATCTGCTGTATCCCAGATGGCTGCCCTTGGAGGAAACATTTCCTACCTGAATAACGCTCTATAAAAATGTGTTTGGCCAAGCCCCCTTCCTTCCTTTGTCTTGGAATACCAGTGAGAGACTGAAGCCTCAGCACAGATAAAAGACCTATCCAAATCCTCTTGCTGGAGCCCTCTGGGCATTCAAAGGCTTTCCCAAACCATCCCTTTGATGAATGAACACAGAAGCTGCAGGCAACCATACTTCTGCTGACCCCTTGCCACCTCTATTCTCCAGCACCCAAAAAGCTGGCAAGCTTTTTGGCTAAATTTGCCTGAATTCCCATCTTTGGTAAGGTCTCCCCTTTATACTTCTCTGCCACAAGCACAAACCCGTTCATTCAATTCCCATCATCCTGGAGATGCCCCCTCCACTCCCACAACCCAGATCCAGCACTGAAACCCTTCCAGACAATCCATCCAAATCTCACCTCGCTCAAACAACCCGTAGAGATGGTGCAAAACCTCACACAGGGCAGCCATGGTTGTTAAAGCATCTAATTATGTACTTTCTCATTACTGAGCCTGATTTGATTTAAGCAGCTCCCTGGCTCGCGCTCTGGGATGTAACACCACGCTCTGAATCATCCCTGTCCCATCTGCTCCTGCCTCTGCCCTTCCCCGCTCGCAGGTAGGATAACACACCAAGCTAAATATTTAATGGGACTGCTAATGGCTTTGTTGAGTGAATCTGGGGACAGGGGAGGAGCTTTTCCTGGACTGAGCTGGGTTTGTGCTGGTGGGAAACCTGTACAGCCTGGTTCTGTGCTGGTTTTGTCCTGGCGCCCACGGCTGTGGGCAGATAGCGCCAGGCTCGCGCCCGGCTCTGAGTCACCACTGAACACCAGAGCAGTGTTCAAGGAAGAGCTGCTGGGTGGTTCTTTTCAGGTGAAGGAATGAGGAAAAGCCTTCCAGGAATGATGCTCTGGAGCTCTCGACCGAGTCAAGGCAACTGAACCCGCAACAGCAAACCCGGCCTTAGAGCGCGTGAGCGAGCGGGATTGGAGCAGCAGCTCCGTGGAGCTGTGCCAAAAATGTCTCCTTTTCACCTCGCTAGGATTTTCCCAACAGTTTGCAAATTCCGTGAAAGGCAGATAAAAACACCCACCAACGTTCCAGGGCCAGATGGTAGTTTGTGTTTATGAAAACTGCGATTTGTTTTCATGGAAACTTGTAAAAGCATAGCGGGCAAACCTGGAAAAACACGGCTCACCCTTTGGGAAAGAGGATATTTTATAGACAGCTTTGGTTGCCACCTCTGCTCTACAGCTGATGGAGCTTGGGAGAGGAGAGCTCACCAATTAAAAGGTCTGCCCAACCCAAGAGAGCAGCTGTGGGATCCAGAGGCCGCTGGCTGAGATTCAGCCCGAATTAGGGAGAAGTGGAAGAGAGGCACTTCACGTGATGTACCAGCTCGCCAGGAGAGAGAGAGTTCATTGCCCAGCCTTCGTTATATATCAGAGAACAAAATCATGGTCTTGCTCCTCATGGCTGGTGGAGGAGCCTCAAGAACCACCAGGGTCCATCCAGTGAGTGAGACCACAAATCAAAGACTCAGCAGCAGCTTTGTGCCCTACAGGGATGTGACTGGCTTCATCCTCTGCACTTTTTGCCAAGCAACAGGTAAAAATGGACCACTGGGTAGAGCTTCTCATGCACTGGACTTGTCCTGGAGCACTTCCACTTCTGGCTGATCTCTCTCTCCAGCTCTACCCAACAACTGCCCCTGTGGCATGCTGTTGGTTTTGGCTGGATTAATCTCAGCCTGGTCCCCTGAGAGCAAGGCCCAGGGCACAGGCAGCATAAAAATCCTGTTGGCTGTGCCGGCCCCAGGCCAGGAGTGACGTCAGTTCCTGGAGAAGACTCATAAATTTCAGCTGAGTTTCCTTCTGCTGAGTTTCCCTTTTGCTTGCAGGGGATCTGCAATGCTTCATCTGCCACAACAGCTCCCAGGGACTCACGTTCTGATGTCATAAATTTGTCATCACCACGACATCGCTGACAGACCAAGCACGAGGAGGAAGGGCTCCAGGGCAAAGCAAAGGACCTTCCCTCCAACAAATGGTGGTGATTCACACTAAAATTCCCCTGGGAAGCACTCCCCAGGATTCACAGGGAAGGATTCACACATCTTGCAGTGCAGATTTATCTTTTCTGTTTGTTGCTGACCAATGTGGTGGGTTTGGACGCGTTGCTTCCAAGAGCAGGTGTGTGCCTCCCGATTCTGGAGGTTTGCTGACCTCCTGGCTTTACTCTGTTTCCAAGAACTTCCATTCCTCCACATGACAGGTGAGCAGTTTTATGAGTGAAGAGAGATTTTGGGGGAAAACAGAGCTGTGAGTAAGGAAGACCTCCTTTGAGACTGCTGTGGTGCTGCACCTTATCCTGGTGATAACCCCGTGGCCTTTTTCCTTAATATACCTTCACAGAAGAAAAGGGAAATGCTCAAAAAACTAAATCCTAGCATTTCTAGGGGCAAGGACCCTGTTACTTGAAGAGGCTCAAGTCAGCCTTCTTGAATTCCTGTAGATCTTTCTCCTTCCAGCCACTTGGAAATGATTTTTTGCATCCTTCCATCGCTGCTCTCCCAGCATGAGAAGCTTGGGGCCAGGTAAATATTTGCAGGCACCATTGAGTGCCATCATCTGGAAGGAAAGCAGGGTGGATTTGGGACTGGTTGAGGATCCATCTAAGAATAGTTCTCCTTGTCTTGCATCCCCTGCCCTTGAACCTCTTCCATGAATATCCCAACACCTGGACAGCCCAGCCTGGCATCACACATCCTGCAGACTGATCCTGCTGCCTGCCTTATTTCCAGCGCTGTTACTCCAGGATTTCTTGGCAGGTGGTCTAGAAATCAGCAAACAGTCCCACAAGAGAGCAGATCTCAAGGCAGGAGAACTAAAAAGAGTTCTACAGCACAGTCTGTGATTTTCTGAGGGATATTTGGCTGCTCTCTTGTGCTGCTGCGTGCTAGGAAAGGGCAGGGAGAGGACATAATTCTGCTCTAACTTGCTACATCATCAGTTTTCATTAAAATATTCTTCTGCCACATCTTTGTAATTTTTCATTTTGGAGGCAAATTTATTAAAGGTGTACTTCAGCCTGATTAAATTAAATAAGTGGCATTAGCAAATAAAGGGGTTTTTTTTTTTAATCTTGGCACACCACAAAAGAAAAAAAGAGGGAGGAGAGGGGGAGAAATTGCTGTGATACAAGCAGCTTTTTAATACTATAACTGAAGGGGGTTGAAATTCCATTCTTCATAAGCTTCCATTTGTTATCTTCCCTCAGCCCCACCACCACAAATCACTCTAGAGCCTTGCAGCAAAAATACCCCAAATGTAAAGCGATATAATATCCTGTGTTTTCCAAGATAGGTAATAATACATTTTCCACACAAACAAACCTTCCTAGCACTCCACCACTTCCTTTCCTAAGTCTCCCTGCGTGGCTCTTAACTTCTCACACTCATTTCAAGGCTATTTCCTGGTCAGAGATGGCTTTGAAAATGAGGCTGAAAAAGGTTTCTCAGCTTATTTTTGTTTTGATTTCTGCTAGGCAGCAAGAAAGGGCAGGCACTGTGTTCTGAAATTCAGGACTTGCCTTTGCTCCCTTGCTTTAATAGGGCCACTTTGCCTGTGTTTTTCTCCTCACAGTCTCTCCCCAAATCCATCTTGGCTAGTTTTAGGTGGAAAAATAGAGTGTTTGGCTGATCTCTTCCCCCTTAGCCCTGCTACAATGTTTGGGTAATTCTAGGGCTGTGAACACACGAGGATTTTTTAAGCCATATGTCAAACATGGCTCTCCTCTTCCACAAGCTTTAAAACCAACTGTCCTAGCGGGATGCTCTGATGAAGCCAGGGCTGGGAAAGGAAGAAGGGTTTCCAGAGACATCCAGGTTTTCTCTTCCCCTCCTTGGCACAAAAAGAGGCAGCTTTTGCTCCCCCCAAAGCCACCGTGGCTCCTGCAGTCCGACCACCCAAGGAAGGACACCGGGATCCTCCGGCCAGCAGCAGCTGTGGCAGCAGGAGGTGGTGCCTGGACTTGGGGCTGAGAGGTCTCCAGGCCTTTGCTGCCAAGAGGAGGCAACGCATCCACGACAAACAGAGTGAAAACTTGGGAAGCTGATTGGATTGAGAGCTTCCCATCTGTTTCTGCCACAGTCAGCCCATGGCTCCCCACCGCCAGTAGCTGGAGACGATCAGGAAGGAAGCAGACAGACATTTCCAGCCCCCCTCACCCACCAAGGAAAATCCCAATGGGAAACAGGGTCAAAAAGGTGTTGCAGCCTCCCTTATTCCATTCAGCTGTAACTGGGTGGAAAACTGCTGAGCCCAAGGCATCCCTCCTTCCCAGAGCTTCATTCCCTTGGGCACACACAGAGGCAGGAGCAAACACAGCAGGTGCCTGTCTTCAAATGCCTGTCACCCCCACAGATTCTCTCTGTTAGGTGTAATATTGGGTCTGTATTTCCCCACAAGAAGCAAAACCAAACTGGCAGCGACCCACCCACCACAGACGTGCATCCCTGGGGATGACGGGCAGGGCCACGGAGCGAGAGCAGCCAAAGA
Organism: Anthoscopus minutus; assembly: GCA_013399455.1. Classification (NCBI taxonomy): domain Eukaryota; kingdom Metazoa; phylum Chordata; class Aves; order Passeriformes; family Paridae; genus Anthoscopus; species Anthoscopus minutus. The sequence goes on from VWYI01010744.1 coordinate 1,237,648, forward strand.
TCTGCCACCAAGGGGACTTGGTCCCAAGCCAAAATCAACCTCACCAGCTTTGCCAGCAGAGCCCAGCCCTCACCTTCCCTGCTCACCAACAGCACCAGGTGCAGGGCTGAGGGAGTTAGGATGCCTTGGGAAGCGCTAAGCTCGGCTTTGGAAGGGAAGGCACCTCCACGTTCCTTACGTGGCTTTAGCCAGTGGGAAAAGCTGAACATGCTTTTGAACAGCACTAATGATCAGTCATCAGCTCCTTGGAAGGTTTCCATAGCAGCATTTGACTACTGGATAGCGATCAAGTCAGTGAAGCCTTGCCAAGTTCTGGGCACTTGGTTGGCAGAGAAAATGTTTAGTGCTTCAGGGAAGACTCGGTGTAGCTTTTGATCCCTTCTAGTCCCAACATATTTAAACAAAAATAACCCTTTTCTCCCCTCTCTCTCCCAACCACCATTTCCCCACATTTTGAGGCTGCACATGTGGGTTTGGCGCATTTCAGCAGCGCTGTTTTTAAAGGACTTGGTCCCCAAATGTCACAAGGCTATTGCTTTCCCTGTTGGTCACACGTCTACCTGAATTTTAGGCTATTCCCTAAATGTCACAATTTCTCTACTTCCTGCAACTCTCTGCTGTTATTGATCTGATTATTGTCTTCCTGAGAGATAATTTTTTGTTCCACTTCTCTCCAAAATGTCCAATTTTCTCCCACTTTGGTGCCCCCTGAAACAAATGTTCCACGTGCTTTTAGTCCCACTGAGCAGGGGGACAGCTTGGNAACTAAAATAAGAATTTTTTTGCTGCCCAGATCTTTTCTTTTGCCACCTTCTCCCAATCTCTACTGCCAGAGCCCTGCTGAATTTTGTAATTAAAGCCACAGAATGCTCAGCTATCAGAGTTAACATTTTTTTTTTTTGCCACCATTGGTCACCTTCATCAAAATCTCACACAGGAGCTGGACATGTGCCTGGTTTAAGCAGATCTGCTTTGTCTCCACTTTCTTCACACTGATGGCATGGATGCACAATCGCTTCTTGCCCAGAACATACTTTGCTGGCTCCCTCCCTGCCTATCCTACAGTCTGTGTGTGCAGGGAGGAAGCAAAACCTGGACCAACGCTGAGTCTCTCCATCTGGAAGGCACCGGAGGGGCCGGCAGCAGCTGAAGCATCAACGCCCCTGCCATTTCCTTGGAAAGACTCAGGATCCAAGGGAAGACTGGCTGCAGGGAGAAATATGGGAGAAGGAAGGAAACCTGGCAACAGCAAGAAGACAAGAACTTCAGGAGTGGTGAAAAACCCTGCTGGAGTCAGTCTCAGGGAGAGTGAAGGAAGCAAATGGAGGTCTTGGAGTAGGAAGCAATCTCTAGGAACATCTTTCCAATGTGGGATCAAGACATGGATGACTGAAGGCAGATGTGACCCTTCAGAGGGGTCCCACCTCACTACCAGCACTCCTCTCCCACAGGACTGTCCAGGGATGCAGACAATAAGAGCTGGCAGATATTTGGATGCTCTGGTAGCAGAGGGTTTATTCAGCTCCAAGGACAGGTCCCCACCTGCCAGGGAGCAGGGCTCAGCACCTCTCAGCATCCTCCCCTGCCTTGCCAGTGAGGACCATCCTGACTTGCCTCTGCCATTTTAGTTCTTCCAGCTGCTTCCCAGAGAAAGAGAGGTGTTAATTTAAACATCCTCGTGTGTTTTTGAGCTCTTCTACACCCTTTGAGACATGATCTGATTTCTTTGCTCTCACTTCAGGCACCGGTCTGAGATTTGTCCCTTTTGGATTATTTCACCCTCTTCCTGCAAGATCTCAGCCCAGAAACACCTGTGCCAGCCTTTTAATGAGATTTGGGCTCTGCAGGGAGAAACAGCTCCACACCAGCCAGAGGCTTGGAGAAAGGCCCCACAGAGGTTCTCCTGCTGCAGCAGAATGAGTGTGGGACAGGAAATATCCAGGACTGGTACAGCTCTATGGAAAAATGCTCTAATGCTGCCCCCTCCCCAGCAGGCTGAGCTGTAAGCAGGGCATAAACATCCCTCAGGTGTTGGCAGCACCAGCTGTGTCACACACATCTCTTGGGCACATTCGCTCCAGTGCTTTATTCCCCCGTTGGAAAAAAATACTTTTTAGAGCAGTACAAAACTGATTAGATTGAGGCAAGGAAAAGAGTGATGGAAAACAGTGAACAATAAAAACCTGGGAGCAGGCAAGAGTTTCTTGGAGGAAAATAAGAGAAAATAAAGCTGATGCTTTCAAGATTAATGACTAATGACAAATAATTGTGGCTGTGGAACAGCAACGAGAAGGCAGAATGGAAACAAGAACCAGACAGGAGAACTAGGCATTAGGTCTGATGGTGAATTTAAGGCCATTAATTCATAATTGCAGCCATTACAGCCAGGAGTTTCAAGTGAGTCCAGCAATATTAAGAGCTGGTGGATGTGGTGCCTTTCTGAAAGAATCCGGCTGTTATTTAGGGTTCTAAGTGAAGGCTGAACTGCTGTGAAAAAAGCTGATCCTTATCTCTTATTATGGGTGTTTATAGGAATCTCAGCCCTGAAGAAGGAAGGAATGAGGACAGAGAAGACACATGCCCTCCATCCTTTTTCTCCAGGCACAAAATGAGCCACTTTGCCCACACTTATGAGCTCCTGGGTGCTTTTTTTTCCCCCCATGTGAGGAGCAGAGTCTCTGTCTTTGCCAGGCTCTTCAGAAAGCAGCAAACACCAGCCCCCAGCAGCTGAACATGCCTGTCCTCCCTCACTCCACTTTTTCAAAAGGGGAAATCAAAGTATTTCATGACATCCAAAGGTCTGTTCCCAACGGCTTGGGATAAAAGGCAGGGCATCAGGTGAAGGAGGGTGGTTTTTTATGGTTTGAACAGTGTCCATCCTTCTAAGGAGGGGGTTAACGTGTATCACAGCCCTGTGAATCACATCTATTTAATTGAAGGAGAAAACTGACAGTTCACTGTGACCAGCAAAGCCTGTCCTGCTCTGCATCACCCAGGAGTTACAAAACAGCCAGTTTTACTCTAATCCTGGAATATTTACAGCTGGAAAGGACAGAAACAGAAGGAACACGGTTAAATCTCGAGTAAGATGCATTCCTCTCAGATCTCGCACTCACAATAGACAGAGGCACTCAAACCAGCCTGACAGGGAACACAAGACACTTGGCAGCCTGGCAAAGCTTTGTTCCTCACAGAGATCAGTCAAAGCAAGAGAGAGACTTGTCAGGGAAGCGTGGGATCAGCTGTTTTCTCCTAATCTAACTATGGTCTTCTCCTCTCCGCTTGATCCATTTCATCCTTTTGGTGTTTCCCTGGTGGGAAATCTCACCTGAGGTTCTGCAAAGTATTTTAACTTTAACATTCCGGCTGGTTTGAAACTGGGAGGTTCCCTCAGTCGCTTGCCAAGCACCTTGCAGGAGAGGAGATGTTCATGGAACGGGAGCCATGCTTTTCTCTTTACCAATAACTGAGCAAAGCACTGCTTCCTTCACAGCCTTTGGCTTCTCCTCCAAACCTTTTCCCTCCCCTTTTAATTGAGATCAGACCCCATTATTTTCCCCGTGCTTGAGGCACATTAAAACCCACAGCTATTAAACTGTACTCGATGCACAGAGAAAACCACTCTGAGTGCAACCTGAGAACCTCTGATGTTACAGTGAGGAAGAAGAGGAGGAGGATTAAGGCAGGATGGTAGGACGCTGTTTACAACTTTTTTTTTTTTTCCCCCTCTGGTAATCCTATTTTTACACGTGCCTACCAGATGTTCCCCATATCACACTGGTACAGACAGATGGCTTCAGAATCCCTTCCCCACCGTGTGTGTCGCCAGCTCCTGATCATCTCGCCGATGTGTAATGGCCCCGTCAGAGGGGAACGAGCTGCTCAGGGTAATTGCCTGCATGTTCCCAAACATCTGCGCACACGTCCCTGCTTTCAGAGCCCGCAATTCCTGGTGGGAGAGGAGATCCCCCTCCGAGATGCCGTTAAACACCCGGTAATTACTGCAGGAGATAAGCAGCCTGTGTCGCTTCAACTCCATTGCCACCACGCCCAAAGGTCACCGGCTCAGCCTCACACAGCCAGGCTCCATCAGAGCGAGATCGTGCCGCAGGGTGAGGGGCTGGATGGATGGAGGGATGCAGGAAGGGGTGATCAAGCTGTTTCACGCCCCAGAAAGAGGCACTCGCTGTTCAGAAAAGAGCTGGGACAAGACACTTTGGACTGTGACCAGCATTTGGGAATGCCTGCGCAGGGCCAGAGTCCTGTCACCAGCTATGCCACCTTGTAAAGCAGGTCCAGCACCTCGAGGATGTGATTTGGTGCAGATTTGAGACTCACTGCAGCCTGATATTGCAGCTAAAAGAGCAACATTTAACACAATACTATAAGAAACACCAAAATTAGGAAGGGCTTTAATCAACGGCAAGGGCAGGCGAGTTTAGGACAGGTTTTTGATGGCCCAGCAAGGTGAGGAAGCAGTGGTGGGCAGAAGTGCCCCTTCAGCTACGTTGGACATGCAGCAAAGCCCTCTGTGCTGCCAGCTGCTGGTGTAGAAGTGGGAGAGGAGGCAATTTTAGGAAGCAAATAAAATAGAAATAGCAGAGCAGATCCAAAGGGATTCTTATTGAGATGCAAGCAACAGTAGTAACAAGCTGGCAGCACCCCTGGTGTCCCAGCCCCACAGGGAACTGGCAGGTAAATCAGCATCAAGAAGGGAAGGAAAGACTCCTCTCTCCAAACCTCCCCATCCTATTCCTCTCCCCAACACACCCACAACCAAGAGGAGCCAAAGCTCTTCCCTACTGGATTTCCCCTTGCTCAGACTGCCACTAGCAGGGCAGGCCTGGGAGGGCACAAAACCCCGGTTCAAGTGGAGGTCAGGGACTAGGCCGTGCCTCAGAGGGGACAAATCCACTGGCCACCATCAGGATCTGGGACAGCCGGGCCCCTCTGGCAGCTCCACCACAGGGCTTGGAGCAGGGCTGGGAGCTTTGCCCATGGACAGCAGGGCCGCAGGGTGGGAGAGAGGAGGGGCAGGGGAGAGGGCAAAGGGTGTCCAGTGATATAATTGACTGCTGGACTAATTAAAATTCCTGGGCTGCTAATTGGGGCTGCTGAACGCTCCCCTCAGTGGCTCAGCCCAGAGAGAGGGGAGCCTGCATGGAAAAGGGGGGATAAATGTTGGGAAGCTGTCGGGGGCTGGCAGAGCCCAGAGCTGTTCTGTCTGACTGATAATAAGTCGCCAAATTGCTTTTGACAAGTGAAGGGGACTGGAAATAATGGGGGTCTGTGAAAAGCCCAGGGCACAGACGGGGGAGATCCATGAGATAATGAGGAGGCAAAGCCCTGGCATGGCTGGGGGCTTCCCCCCTCCCAGCAGGGCAGCAGGACTGGGGCAGGAAGGGGCACGGAGGAGGCTGTGAGGGACACCTGTGGGACACTCCAGTCAATATTTGGCCTGGAAGGCTCTGCCTAAGGCACAAGGAAAGCAGGGATGGCCTGGAGGAGGGCAGCCTGGAGCTCCTAGGAGCATTTGGCATCCCTGCTCTTCCTCAGCTCCAGTTTTTAGGAGCTGTCTTCAAAAACCTCATGCCGCAGCACCAAAATCTCTGTGGCTTTTTCCATCTCCCACCCTAGCTTAGGTATTTCCCATGCATTGCCCAGATGTGCCAGCAGCAGCTACCACACTCCAGCTGCTCACCTGATCCAAATAAACTCCACATCCCTACAGGATCCAGGTGCTCAGGCTGCACCAGACATGGGAAATCAGCAATCAGATGGCAATAATTAAAGTGTTCATTTACATACCAATACCCCAGATATTCTCCACCTCACATCCCTTTCACAATGATGCAGTATCCAAATCTGGAGCACGTCTGAGTGCACACTGAGAGCAAATTTCTTTCTAGCCAGAAAAAGAAAATAGCCTATTTTTTTCCATGTCAACATGCTCTGTGTAATATCCAGTGGGTAATTTTAGTGGCTAATGCAGCATCCACAGAATCCTCACCTCCTGGGAAATCATATGGGTGCCCTCTTCACCTTGATTTGGAGAATAAAAGTCCCTTTAATACTCAGGAGGCAACCAGGAGATATAACTTGATTCTTGGGAGCATGAGTACTGGGATTCATTTGATCAAAACTGGAAAGAGGAGCCAGGATGCATCACTTTTGAGAGGATCACCTAGCAGGCAAAAAATGCCATGGAAAGAGAAAAGAGGCTGGAACCAGCATCAAGTTTCTCACTCTTCCATAGTATTTCACATCTGTTACATAATCATGGCTCTCAGGTTCTTTCTTCCAGACAGAAAAATGCCCAACTTCCTTGAGCTTGGTCTTCCTCACACCCCCAAATACAGACCTGGTGGGCCTTCTCCCTGCTGACTCCAGCCTTCATTTTCCCTTGGGAAGGGCTTTCCCTGAAGCAGAGCTCCCAAGGAGGACAGCTGCACCACACAATTTCTCAGGGAGCCTGATTCCTCACTCTCCTCCTCCCCAGAGATTCTGCACTGGCAGGGACCAGAACACAGAGGCAACTATGCCCATTTTCATCATTTCAGTGATTTTTTTTTTTGAAAACATTAACCCCTGAGTGGCTGCAGGCCAGGGAGCTGTTGGATGCCACAGACATTTCCCAATGCTGCTCACAGCCCTTTTTCCAGCTTCATCCAGTTGGTTTCAAAGCAGATCTCATGTTTCAGCAGCACTGTGGGGGGACCTCAGGAGGTGCTGACATACCAGTTTTTTTCCACATCAAGTAATACAAAAGGATAAAACCCATGTTTTAGTGGAGTTTTCTTCCCCCCTTTTCTTCTCTAAACTTGGATTATGGAAGCTCCAGCTGAGCTCTCAAAAAGGCACTGTGCAAGTCACATTCTCAGCTTCAAAGTGATGCAGCAGTTCATGGCAGTTCATTTGCTGCCTGGGTATTTTTTAAGCCAGAGATTCCCAAAGGAAAAGAGAACCTGATTCCCTCTGCTTCCAGCCCTCCTCTCCCCTGAAGGCCACTCTGTTCACAGTGCAAAGCCATAACCCCATAGCTGCTATTTGCCTGTATTGCCCTGACAAAACACCACCAACTCAAGCTGGGTGAAGCTGGCCTGCACTCAGGGGGCCCAATTCTCTGATTTGTCCTTTTGGGGAGCAAAATAACAAAAATGCTTTGAAAAGGAATCTTCCTGTAATTGCAGTGGCAATGCTCCTTTCCTAGAAAGCCCTAAAAATCATTCTGTGTGTCTCAATGTCTTCACACCCCCCTTCCTTTTTTTTTGTACAGCAAATCTTCAAAGCCCTGATGGCTAAGCAGGGCTGAGGCCTGCCAAGGGCAGCAACATTCCCAGGTCCTGCAGAAGAGGAGAGAGAGGGCACAGAGGGGAAGAGGACAGGGCTGTGGGATTGTGTCTGCATTTTTCCTTAACAGTTTGGGGTCAAGCCTGATCCCCAGTGGGGTCAGCTCTCTTACAGGCTAACACGCCAAAGTCAAAGGAGACTGTGCTTCCCCACGGGAGCCCAGCCTGGGGGAGGCTCTGCAGCCCCCTCAGGAGCACCAGGGTCGGAGGTGGATGCAGAAGAGGGTGGGGAAGCCTCAGCAGGGGAGGACACAGCTGTGCCAGGCAGGAAATCTCTGAGATCAATGCACAGGACCTGTCCCCTGCCCTGCCCCTTCCAAGGGCACCTCTCAGCACCAACATCCCTTCCCACAGAGCACTAGGCTACATCTACCACCATGGGATCAGTGGGACACGCTCTGGGAGCAGGTTGGCATAGGAGGGATGTCAAGATTCACAGTAATCACCCAAAAATCCTCTTTCATCATCTACAGGATGCTCCTCACCAGCAAAACAACCTGGGAAAATTGAAGTCATGTTGACTCCACAGCATTTTGCAAAGTGTTGACACTTTGACTGATGAGAGGGAAGGGAAGGAAATGAGGAAATCTGTACAGCTGGACAATACCTAAACAAGCCATGCACCAGGAAGAGATCTGGGCAAAACAGCAGCTGAAAAGGAGATGGAGAGACAGGGAAGTTGCCCCTGCTGCCTGGCTCACATGGATGGAGCGGGATGCTCGTGCAGCCAAAGGGAAAGAAGAGATAAAATAGGAAGATGTCAAAGTTATTTTTTCCAGAATGTAAGCTCCATTACACAAGGCGAAAGGTGCGCATTAAGCGCAATAAAAAAAGAAGCTTTTATAGAGATGAATTTGTCTGCCCCGTCCTCCTTAAACCAGAGGTTATAAATTGTGACAGATCATGTATGTTTTTGGGAAGCGAAGGCAGGAAAAACGAAAGGGAATTGGGGAATAGATCAAAATTCTCTGAGCAAAAGGCTTGGGAGGCACATTTACATCAGGCTTTTTCTTCTCACCTCGGAGCTGGTGCCATTCTGATCCACGGGAGAAGGAAACTTCTCACCCCTGTATTCCTACAGCTCCTTGAATCCATGGGCTGCTCACAGATCCACAGAGGGGATGAGCTTAAAGCCTGTTGTTTGTGGGCTTCAGGAGAATGGGACAAACGAAAGCTGCTGGAATGTGGTGTTATCTGCTTCCATGCACTCATCTCGCCACAAACATTCCAGCACCCCAATTCCACTGTCAAAGCTGCTCAGGAATAGCAGAGCTCTGAGCAGCAAGTTGGAACAAAAGGTAATCATTTTTATCTCTCCTCTTTCAAGTTTCTGCAACAAAAGCCTGTTCCTGTCTGGCCCAGGAACAGATCCGCCCCGCCACAGCCGATCTTCAAATATTCCTGATTGACCTCAGCGTGTGAAATAGGCACCATTAAAGTGTTCTAAGAATAATTCCCAGAAATCATGAGTCACTGTCTGATTTCGTCAGAAAGGGCTAAAACGATTCAATTATTCACCATGAATTATTCACTGATAATTACACTGTAGTTAGCGATCTCCACGTAGACAGTTCATTATGAGCAAACCACTGGTGTGCAGTTAATATTTCACCAAAAAGCCCCACTTTTGTTATTGCTATGTCATATATAATGAAGCAGAAATATTGGTGGCCATCTGAGGAAATCAGAGAGAGATTAAAATGCTGCTATTTCTAATTCTCAAACAGCTCTGCCAAGTTCAGCACCAGGCCGAGCATCCCTTTTTCTCTGGTTTCAGAGCCAGCCGGAATTGCATTCCTTGGAGAAACACAGAGTGAGGAGAGGAGAAACTGAGAAACTGAGCTGGCAGCCACGGAGAAAATTCACCTTTTGCTCTTCTGCTGATGACTGCTGGAAATCTCTCTAAATTCAGGCTCTCCAGGACTGCAGACAGCTCAGTTTTACTTGTCTGCTACTCACACAGAGCTATTTTGGCAACTGAGTTGCCATTTACCTGCCATTGCACTGGCAGGGCTGGCACAAAAGCAGGCAGAGAGGAGAAAGCCACCCTGAGAGCTTCTCACCTGCCAGGGAAGAGCTCATTTCTCCCACACATCCAAGCAGGGATTCTGGGTTTTGTCACAAGGAGCCAACTCAGCGTAGCTGAGCCAACACCATCCTCCTGCAGAGCAACCAAAATAGTCCTTAAAGTCTGTGGGGGCTCCACCCCAGGACATTTGTGCTCCCATCTCAACCAGTTGCTTCCCTTTGTTTTGCCCTCACCAGCTTGGCCTCAGTGCTGCTGGGATGCAGAAAGAGCCAGGGAGGCTCCTCTGCAGCCCAGTCCCACAGAGCACACGGGGACAGAGCCCACAGCAGCCTCTGGAGCATCCAGCACGCTCTCCCAGATATCCACCCACAGCCTCAGAGGTTTCAGACTCCTCTGGGAGGCTCTCAACACCCAGATAAAACCAAGTGCCCAATGCTGTGAATATAAACTCCTCATTTTGTGGCTCACACAGCAAGAGGACCAGGACATTGAGCTCCTAGCTCAGAAATGCCCCATTTTTTTCCAGCTGTGCTGTTTCCTATCCCAAACACAGTTTAGAAATCACCAACTTTGGCTTGCATGACATCAGAGAACTACACAGGTTGCCCAGTTTCCCCAGTCCTTGCCATGTCTGGGAAAGTTCTTTGGGTACATTTTCCTGGTGGCAGCCCTATGAAAACAGCACCCTTCAGGCACCACCCCCCACCCCAGCTTGGGAAAAAGAGAGCAGAAAGGTCTCTGTGAAGTGTTCTCCGTGAGAAATTTTGACCTGGGATGAATAGGGAGACACAAAAACTACTTCCATACCTTCATCATCTTTCTTGCCTCTCCCCAAACCTTTCCCCACCCTTCCCTCTCCTGCCAGAGTCAGTGGCAGGCCACTCACGACACAGATGTAACCCTCTGTCACAGCAGGATACAGCTCATCATTTTGTTCCTTGTTTTCCTAGTAATTCCTATCATTTTAGTCACTGCCTCTGATTGGCACTGAGACTAGAGTTGATATTTTCATCCAGCCATCCATTATAACCACCAGCTCTCATTGGCGAGTGGTAACAGCCGGTGCAGAGCCCATTACAGCCTGTATAAAATTAGGATTGTTTTCTCCCAGGTGAAAGCAGCACAAGAAATCAGACTCCCTGCCCAAAAAAACCACACAGCTATTGTCTCCATCCTTATCCTGAAATCCTTAATTCTGCCCTTTTGGAAGGGTCCCATTGTTTCCATACTTTTTTTCACTTAGTTTAGCTTTCTTTTTCTGGCTGAAACACCTCACATTTCTGGCTCTTTACCTTGGGAAAGCTAAAACAGAGGGCTTTCAAGGATGGAGTTGTGGATAGCGTTACCTCAGCGCTGTGTTTTAAGGCATTTCTTGTGCTTTTACGCTCATCCTCACCCTTTTTCCACACCAGCATTGATTACAGCAGGTAATTGTTTTCTAATTGGCCCGCAGCTGCTTATCTATCTTAGATAATTAAGGTGAAGAAGAAGAACTAGAAATAAGGAAAGAAAACGGAACTTTACTCTTAAGTAGCTGCCTATTGACCGCCTCGATCGATGGGGAGGTCACTTTGGGCACACACGCGAGCGGGACACGTCCTTGACCGAAGCACACAATCTGACAGACCCAGGGAGGCAATTCCCAGCCTTTCACTCCTGCTTCTGGCCAAGTCCCACCTTTATCCCTCCTCACACCACTGTCTTAGACCCCTCCAGCCCCACACCACCACCTTGGAGGCCACCACCCCGCCATGGGTCAGCGCTCAAGGGCTGACGCAACGCCAAGTGCCACAGGCTGATTTATCTGGGCTGGCACAAACTCGGTATCTCCAAGATCTCTCCTCCCTTGTCAAGTTGGATTAAAACCAGACAACAAAAGTATTGACTGTTCAACCAGGGGCCTAGAAAATCATTGGGAAGGGTGGAGCCAGACCGCAGCACGATGCACAGCCCGCACCCCCTGCATCGCAGACCTGCAGGATTCCAGCTCCAAAGCCAGCTCCAAAGATGGGCTTAACAGCAAGGGCAGCAAGGCACTCCAGCTCCTCACTCGTGCTGACACCAGCCATAACTCTGGCTCCATGCTGGAAAGCCCAAGGAGATCTTCCAAGTGCAGGAGCTCAGAATCGGGCTCTGCTTTGTAGGAGTTAAACAGAAGCCCAGCTCCCTGCTTGCTCAGCAAGAAGGGGTCATGCAGAGGCTTTGAAAGGCATCGCAAAGCAGCTGGACAGAGGTAGCAGCACATGTTAGGCCTGACCCAGTCTGAAGAGCCAGCACACGCCTACACACCTCAGGTGACAAAAGCCATGCACAGCACGAGACAAATCCCAGTGAAATGCAGCTCCCACCGACTGTGAGAAGCTGGCAAAACAGACCAGAGCTGAGGAGAGAAGCTAACAAGGGGCTGTAGATGAATTTCTCGCCACAACTTGAGTTTTTGGGCAAGGTGTAAAGTTAAGAGCCTGTCCTTGGAAGAGCAGAAATGCTGATTACCTTCCAAAATCCACCTCTCACAACTTCTAGTTCCTGTGTGTGCCACCCAGAGACCTCAGTGCAGCCACACTGAGGTGACACACATACACAGGCCAGTTGACAGGAACTTACAGCATGCCACTGCCAAGGATCTCCTGGTAAACTAAGGAAGCACTGTTCCCACCCAGAAACCCCACATTACATTCTCTTAGCACAAAAATTCAGAACAGATTTCAGCAAAAGTGCTTTTTAAGTAAACGATACAGTTTTATTTGCTCTCTCCCCCCACCTCCCCTGCAAATCATACTGGAAATGCTCCAAGCAGGAACCTTCTTTGTGTCTGTTCATGTAAAACTTCCAAGTACATGCTAATTCAGTTTAATTACAGATTTGCTTCACTGGCTGCATTGCTAATGCCAGAAACAGCCAATATTTGCAGCCAAGGAAATGAGGAAAAAGGAAAGCAAGGCTTTCCATGCTCATGTCCCTCTTGAGCCCCATCCCTGTGTCCCCATCCTTTCAGAACTTGGTGTGCAGGAATACTGCAAAGATAACCTGCTCTTTATTTGTACAATTTATTAGATAATCTCCTTCTAATCGAGAACTAATTAAAGGAAGTGAATGCTTGGTTGGAAACAGGGATTAAAATGTGGATAATTATCATAAACGATACATTTGTTGTTACCGCCTGCACCGTTCTCCTCTTCCCCTGTCCCTTTCCCCCCAGTCCCTCTCCCAGCCTGCTCCTGATAATGCTCAGACTGTCTCAGAGGGGGATTGCTTTCACAATCAATTATTTTCTTTTTTGTCTCCCTGGCTAATGTTTCGTTTGTGTGAGAACATTAACGAGAAGTATTTTCTTTTCCTTGTAAATTCATTTAGACGACAGTGACAGAAGGTGGGGAGGTGGCAGCTGTAGGAAAAAAAGAGGAAACAGGAACATTAAACCGAAGCTTATAAATTATTTCGTCTTCTCCAGACAATCCAGATCTGTCACTGCTCTGTGTGCAAGGGGAATTTTTTTTTTAATTTATTTTTTAATTTTTGAGTTCCTCACAGGCACGAGACACTGATGTATGTGGGAGGCTGACGAGAGAGTCTCAGCGCAGCTTTTTTCTGCCTGCTCGCCTGCCAGAGCTGCTGCTCCACTAGCAAGGACCATGGCCACTGAGGTCTCATCAGACAGAGCATCTAGGTCACAGCCAGCAAGGAAAAATTTAGTTTAACTAGTCCTTCTTGGCTAAAGCACATTTTTAAGCCTGTGTCTGCACAGGCAGAACCTATTGCTTTGCTGTAGCACCCATGCAGGAGCAGGAGGTGGCTCAGATCAAGCCACACCACCTTCAAGTGAGGATTTTTTTGCCACTTGCTTTGGCTGACGTGAGGCTCCATTCCCACAGTGATGTCTCTGCAAGCCCAGGGCTGGTGACCCAGCGGATGGCAAGGACGGACACCGCAGGATGCAGAGCAGCTCCTCTCTCCCTGGATCAGATGTTAACCATGAGAACACAAATAATTACTGCTTTAAAAGTGCCCTAGCAAAATAAAAGGTGGAAATGAGAGCAGGTCCTTCAACAGGTGGACAAGACAGGGATGTTGGAACCATGGCCAAGATCACAGTTTTTGTGACTGGTTTGTTTATCGCTTAATTCTCAACAAAAGTGCTAAAAGCACAGAAGTGACAGGCAGATTTTATTTTTCTTTACTTCGATGGAGGAGAGAGGCTCTTCCTGCCTGACCTGTACGTGGGCATGTCATAGTCCAACCTGATGGCATATCACCCTCAGTCAGTCCCAGGAATTTTAATGGAAGGGGTGCCTAAGGGGTGAGACAGCCCCTGGCTGGGAAAACACACAGTTCTTTCAAACACTGGCATTTAGTTAGCTTAATTTTGCTTTGGGTGATTTTATTGCTTTTCCACCAGTCCTGGGAATAAGCAATGCTCCAAGAGGCTGAGTGTGCACCACAAAGGGCACAAGAGGGGCTTTCCTGTCCAAGGCCAGCATCTCTCACACCACTGCTGCCACCAGGGATTGTCCCCACTAAGCGGGGACAGCAAAACAGACCCTTGACAAAGAGCACAGCTTTTGATGCCTGTCCACTCCACAGCTTTGGAAAATCACCTCTGACTTAAAGCCAGGCTCAGCTTTGGCACAATTCAAACCAGACCCAGCAGAGATTTCCCCCCATGGATCAGGGAACTCCCCATTTCTACCCAGCCCGGAGAGAAGCGCTGTGTACAAACACATTAGCAAGTTGTTAGCTCTGAAAAATTGGAACGACTCCATTTCAAAGAGATATTGTAATGCATAAGCATCTGGGCTCATCTATCTTTCTCATCATCCCTCCTGCCTTGAAGTAAGGTCTTGGTCTCTAAGAATCTAGACAAGAAAAACACTCCAGCAAAATGAAAAGCAACCTGGCTGGTGATATATATATAAGATGACATCTCCAGAAATCCCAAACTTCAAAGGGGCAGCTTTCAGCTCATGACTATCCACTGCCTCCAGCCCTCAAGGCTAGTGTCATAATTCTACAGCCACAGGAATCATTTGATCTCTCCAAATGGCAGCCCAGTGGTCTGGCACACTTCTGGATGTCAAAAGAAGTCTGCACTGCCACCAGCAATATTCTGCAGGGGTTGGTCTCTGAAAGGACAGATTGAGGTGAAACAATGGAAAGAGTCAGTGGCAGGAGGAGGAGGGAGGGGAAAAGGGTACTTTGAAGGACAGCCACAGACTGAGGGACTCTGTGGCCTGGTGGCACAGGGGGATGTCAGAGGTTCCCGGGTGTGCTGGCCATTCTGGTGTGGTGAATCCACATTCCAAGGACTTTCCCCATCTCACACAACATCCTGTGGCTCGTGTTTACAGGATTAGGGAAAGCACATGGGTCTGGTCACAGGAACACAGGTCTTGTCCTTGTCATCCCAGCAGCACAGGGAAACCTCCGTCCTCCTCCTCTGGAACACGCTGCAGGTTCCAGCTCTCCCAACATTCAGGCACTGGCTGAAGGCAAGGGGACACAAGAAGCTGCCAAGATAAGTAATTGGCTGCTTGCTGGCAAGAACTCTTAATTAGAGGCTTTTCAGCAAGGAAATGTTTATATGGAGTTAATGTATTTACTTTGATGCACACACACTGTAATAAACAGGCGCCCTTCCTATCCTCTGGCAATTAAAGAAGCATATTGCAAACAAACACAGCCACCAGCTCCCATGGATGGGCTCCCACAGCCCCTTTCCCCATGGCCCAGAGCATCCCTGAGAGATGGGATGGCTCCAGCTTTCCCAGGACAATGCCCTGGGTGACCATGCTGCTGGAGCAGGGTCCCTTAGTCCAAGCAGGCGAGAAATTTTCTCCCATCCAGCCTAGAAAACAATAAATTGAGCCTAGTTTTCATATTTCAGACTGGGGAAAATAGCTCCTTCTAAGCAGGGCACTGGATTGTGCACTGGCTGCAGTTTCTGAACAGATTGGAGATGCTGCACTACCGCAGTTTAATAGAGTCGGTGTTTATTCCTGTGTGGGCGAAACACTCCATTATCTGGCTTATTAATTGTTAGTTAAGTAATGGGAAGGTGCCCAGAGCAGGAGATGACCCCCTCATCTCTTGTTATTAGCTCAGAAACCAGCAGAAATAAAATAACTGGAGATAAATTATCCCAAGTGCTGCCCCAAGTACCGCAGACTGACAGATCTGCTCAGAGGGGAATTCGCAGAGAGCTCTCTGGGGGGAGCAGGGAAGAGATAGCAACAGCCAGCCCAATTGGAGATTTCTTTCTTTAATGAAAAGATTTCATCATCTTTGATTCTGAACACCGCTTTTCATGGCTGTGATCACATGGATATTCATGGCTGAGAAAATACTCCTGCTCCTGAAGGAAAACTCAATTTATTCGTCTATCACTGACAGCGAGACAGGTTTTGCATTGGTAGCTTAATGCTGCACAAGAGGAGGCCTTTTTTATTAAAAAAAGCAACATGCAGCTGCAAACAGTCTGGTCTGGTCACTGCAGGGCTGTGATAACCTCAAAAACATAGGCAACCCCATTATCCACAGGATGGGAGTCTCCACAAAATGAGTTTAACAAGGGCAAGCAGCCAAGAAACCAGCAATGAAAAGATACAAGACTCTGCCTTAAATCCCAGACAGGTGAAAACACCCAACTTTGTCCAACATTGTAACAGCTCCCACAGCTAAACAAGTAAAACTCAGCAGCATCCACATTCATTTCCCCCAAATCCATCCTCCAGTGGTGGCCACAGAGTCATTATTTGCTGGTACCCATGCAGGGGATCAGCAGAAGTTCCCATTCATTTGTCAGACCCACAATTCCATAGGAAAGCAGAATGCCACAATTCACAGTATGAAAAAATTTACCTAAACTAATGCGTTTTGTGACATAACTCAGGAGATGCAGAGTTTAAAAAAAAAAAAAGGAAAGAGAGAGCTGCTCTTCCTTGCAGCCATTTGCCTGGAGAACATCCCAGCAGCCTTTCTACAGCACATGTAGTATTTTTACTGCAGTTCTGGGGGAAAATACAGGGGGAAAGGATAGGCCAGGAACCTGAGCCAGCATCAGCAGCACATTAACAAAGCCTAGGAAAGCAGTGACAGGCAAAACTTGGGTCCAACCTCATGCTCAGAGCTGAAACTGAACCAAGGCCATCACCTGAGGCAGCTCTCCATGTTCTGCTCCCCAACGAGGCAGCCCCTAGCACCAAAAGAGGCATTCATGGATACTCCAGACTGAGGGTCCAGCCCCAAATTACTTCTTCCCTAGTACTTTACAGCAGTTGAAAAATTAATCACAGAAACACAGAAGGGTTTGGGTTGTAAGAGAACTCAAAGCCCATCTCATTCACCCTCTGCCATGGGCAGGGACACCTTCTACTAGACCACATTGCTCCAAGCTCTGTCCAACCTGGCATTTCAAGCTTTTTTTCAGGACTTCACAGGATCACCAAACACTAGTGTCCCTAAGACAGTAAACTGTTCTCATTCCAGTCTCTGTCTGTGGAGTTTTCCCCCCAGCCAACACTCAGCAGCCCAAAGTCATCCCCAAAGCCCAGAAAAAGCCCTGCTCATACCATAAAGTGCTCCCTTCAAAGAAGTTCTACAAGCCATGTGCTACTTTGGTGTCTAATCTCTTCAGATAAGCATCTCTTACTCCATTTTTCATTTAATCCCTTCTAGAAATACAGCAGTAAGCAGCATTTCATCTGCATCCTGCAACAGAGCACCCCAAATCCAAGCTCATTCCCAAAAGTATTTGTTTGTGAGAGAAAAGACTGCCAGCTCCTAGCCCTAGAGAGCTCCAAAAAACATTGCATCTGGCTCAGCCTCTTCACTTGCCTGTGTACCTCGAGTGAAAACAGAAGAATTCCTTAAGAGCAGCAGCCCCTCTGAGAAACTAATTACCTCCAATCTGCTCCTGCACCCACAGACTCCAAACATTGCCTACCTGCCATCCCAAGTTTTCAAGTTTCCTCCAACTTCAGCTCCCAGAATAAAGCAGAAAACTTCAGGAGTGGCTCACTCCTGCTTTTATAAGCTCTTGCAGCCACGAAACTGTTCACAGGTGGGCTAAGCAAGGCAGCCCAATTAGGCCTCCCTAACGAGAGCCTTTCATTTAAGTGGATCCAGGTGTACCTTGCCATTGCTGGAGCTGCTTCCCTGGCTGCATCTTCCCAGAGAGGGTACTCCACCTCTAAATTGCTTACCACTTGAAGAATGCTTTGCAAATGCTGTATTTTCCTGCCCCTGTCTCAGTACTTGGAGGGTCTGTAACTCATTTGAAAGTGCTGGGGTTTGAAAAGGAGCTGTCTGTTTGTGGGGGCCACCTGATAAGGCAGAGGTTGATGTGCTTCAGGTGAGGTGAAAGGAGACAGACAAGGCAGAGAGAAGTTTCCTCCTGCTGTCTCTGCATATTGATAATCTCAGTTGTTACTGCATCATAGGGCACCGTTGTGAGATGGTTTGTGTACAGAAATACAGCACCTGCCATCAGTAAAGCATTGCCTAAGAAAGGCTTTTGCCATGAGAGCTTAGAGGGATAGGATTTAGGGTAAATATTAGGAAAAATTCTTCCTGTGGGGGTGGTGAGGCCCTGGCACAGGTTCCCCAGAGAAGCTGTGGCTGCCCCATCCCTGGAAGCATCCAAAGCCAAGCTGGACAGGGCTGGGAGCATCCTGGTCTAGAGGAAGGTGTTGGGGGTTGGAACAAGATGGGCTTTTAAGGCCCCTTCCAACCCAGTCCATTCTAGGATTCTATGATTTCTTTTTCCTGGATATAGGCTGCTCATGAATGCTCTGATCTCAGATGGGAACATCTCCCTGGATGCACACTCACACCTTGCCTGTGGAAGGTGATCCCATATCTCTGACTTCTCCCTTCCCAGCCTTGCTGGCTCAGCCTCTGGACTTCAGACTACTTGTGCTTAATAAAAAGGTTTTTTCATCATTCACAGACATTTAGTGGTGTTCCTGCAGGTTCAGCTGTGTCTCTCTGTAATTCCATCCCTTTGCAAATCTCTTCTCCACCGTGCTGGGGATGAGAAGAGCTGCACTGCAGTGACTCTGTGCAAAAACTTTTGCAAGGATGTAGCTTAATTGGCTGACAGGTAGAGCTGGAGAGCACTAAAGACACGGGGAGGACTTTAGCATTGGAGGTAGAGCAGGATGGATGCCAGGAAAAAAACTCCACGTCAAAAGGAGCTGCCCCCAGCTCTTCCTCCCGCT
This sequence comes from Anthoscopus minutus, assembly GCA_013399455.1. Lineage (NCBI taxonomy): Eukaryota > Metazoa > Chordata > Aves > Passeriformes > Paridae > Anthoscopus > Anthoscopus minutus. The sequence goes on from VWYI01010744.1 coordinate 1,256,241, forward strand.
GCTCCGGAGTCAGTTTTGTCTTGGAGGAAATTCTCACGTACACGGTGATTTTTGTGAGAGGCAGGGACCAGAAAGGTAGGCAGGAGCGAAAATCAATCAAGATTTGTCAAATACACAGGAGAACTCATTTTTATGAGATAAGTGCCTTCAGAGGAAGCGTTGGTAGACACCTACCACATGTTCAGCCTGCTTAGTGGCAAAGCATGCACCATTTATCACTGTCACTCCAAGGGGCTGGCTTCCCACTGAACCATCTCCCAAGTTTCTCCCTCTTTCAGCCATCCTCTGCCCTCCCAGGAAGATGAGTTGCCTTCACAGAGCTGTGAGCATGCAAACCAGGCTGATGCTCTTGGCTGCTGTCGTACCAACCCCTCATTTATTTGGTGCTGAGCCGCCCTCTGTGCTGCAGCTCCACTGAATGGCTGCTCATTTTTTTCAGGATAACCAGCAGCAGGGGTGGAGGAGCTGGTGCCTCTGAGCAGGTGAAGTCCACATGCTGCTGTCCTGCTGCAGGGGGGGCCTTGCCCTTGGAAGCAGCCAGGAAGAGACAAAGTGAGTGGCTTGGCAAACACCCTCTGCTCAGGAAAAGCAGCAGCAGCAGCCAGGGAAGGTGGTTTGATGGTTTGACTGGTTGAGCACTCAGGAGCTCTGAGGAAAGACAGGCTTGAGAGCAGGAGAAGACCCTGGGAATCCCACAGCAGCACTGGGACAAAAGAGCCTTCAAGGACCTGAGTTGTCTGAGGGAGGGAATAAGTGATGTGCTTTCCAGACATTCTCTCTAGCCCCCTCCACCTGCCTCCTGCTCCCCAGTTTATTACTGGGGATACCAACATGAGCTGCTGTGAGGCTTTTCCTGAAGAAGAGTGAGGGGACTTCACCACAGCAGGGTGAGGGGACAGCCCTGTCCTAGGGGATATTCACAATGGACCCCTCTTTTTCCATGTGTCAACTCATTTTCAGGCTGAGATTTTTTTTGTTTTGTCGTACTGCAAATCTTATTCTCACATTTTAATAGCCTGAATTAAGGGTCTCTGCCCTTATTTTCAAGGTGTGGCCCCAGGCAGTCATGTTGATAACACCTGCTGGGTTAAATATTGCACCTGGGCAGTGGGGAAAACTGGTTTTGTGGCAAGAGCTGTGAAGAGCCCGTGGATTGCTCTGTTAAGGGGAGAAGGAGAGAAAGAAATGGCTGGGAAGGCATAAAAAGATCCTATTTTCAGGTCTTAAGCCAGTTATCATCTTTAAGGATTAACTGCATGGAGGAAGCAAGTTGCCTTAAGCCCTCCTGCCATGGGGCTCTGCTCTGCACATCTGCAGGGGCCTGGAGATGGTACCACAACTTTGGGAATATTTTTATTTTCCATGTAGCATCATTACTGACCTCCATGTGTGTGTGACAGTCCTGCACCCAACAAGAGGGGCAGCTGCCAAGGGGTATACAAGGCTCTTGAGACTCTGTTGCAGGTTGTAATTTGGAAAAGGGGACCCCAGCCAGACACAGGAGGCCCAAGGGGGTCTCTGGATCCCTTCTAGAGGAGAGAGGGATTCAGCTTCCAATCCACAGATCCCCGTGGCTGGGACTGCTGGTGACACACGCCACAGATGTGAGGGAAATTGGGGTGAGATCCTCCAGACAGGAGGAGGAAAACAACAGAGACCAAGAGAAATGAGGCCAAGCAAAAACCCTGCTCCATCCCCACCTCACCCTTTCAGGGTTGTTTTACAAAGGAATCTGCAGAGTCACAAGAATCTGAGTTTTTTAGGTTATAAAGGGCCCGTGTGCCCATGCCAGGGATGGCACCAAATCCAGCCCTCCAGAAACTCCAGAGTGAGGGCAATCCAAAATTATATTCAACAGCTTGTAGCAGTAGAGGCAATCAAGGACCTAGAGCTTAGTTTTATGGGGTTGATGTCAGCAGACAAATAAAAGCTCGTGGCATGACTCCATGCAAGTCCAAGGCACGAAAAAAACCCACAGAAGACGGATTCTGAGATTGTTGAGCAAAGACAGAAGGAAGGAAATGAATAAAAATCTGGCTGACTGCTTTTCTCTCATCTGAAAAAGTACAAGGATTCTAAAAATTGGGTGGAGATAAGCAGCATTAAGTCAAGGTTTTTAACTTGGGGTTATGTTTCCTCTTCAATTCCTACACTGGAGAAAGCAAAAAGCTTTTGAATGCTATATATACAAATAACTTTTTATAGCTTCTTGTTTTCCCTTTTGCTTAGCACTGAATAAAGGTTTGACTCCTATGTCAAACACCCCAGAGCCCAGCCAAGTTTATCTCATGGTTTATGGACTATGAAAGAAATGGATTGTGGTAGAAATCACAAAACCTCACTTATTTCTGGGTGCAGGAGTTTCAAGGGACCAGCTGGAGGCTGTGCTATCTTCTGGCTGTCTCTGCTCCAGGCAGGCACAAGCCAGGATGAGCTGAACTGTTGTTATGATCCACAGGCACAGGAGTGCTTCAGAAAGGGTGGTCAGAGGGATGCTGCTGCCACCACCTCCCAGCCTGGGTTGCTTCCTTCCATCAGAATTTGGTGACTCCCCCCAGCCAGGGCTGGCAAAAGGGAGGGTGAGAAAACTCCCTAATCTGCTGAAGTTAAAATTATTGTTAAACCTCAGCAGCTTCTCCCCAGCCCTTCTGCTTAGAAACCAGGGATTTAGAAACTAAAAGAAGAACCTAAAAGCTTCAGATACAAGTATTTATTTGCAGGTGCTAAATGATTTCTTGATTAATTCTGCAACCTGCTGCTCACTCCCTGTTTGGTGTTTCTCTGACAAAGTCTCAGCTCAACAAAGAACTTCCAGGCTGGAACGTGCCTGGTGTGGGCAGCAGGGCAGTAATTGGCTTGAAAAACAAAACAGTGAGGAAGAACATAAAACTAATCTGAAAACCTTTAAGCCAGATAAAGGTTTTGCTTTACCATGGGCATGTGTCTAAACTTTTCCAAGCCTAATCAAGGAGCATTATTGCTGCAGCAGATGTTAAACACAAGCCTTGCTTCCAGGAGAGGGGAGGGAAAGAGGAAAGAAATGGCCTGCCTGTATATACAGATACCAGAGTAGGCTCTCCAGTCCCAGACTTTCACATCCCTCTGTTTTACAGAGGGATAGCACCAAAATTGCAATGCCAATGCAAAAGGAGCCCAAAAGAAAGATGGGAGGAGCTGATTTGCAAGTGACAGGAAAAAGGGGAACGATTTTCAGCTGAAGGAAGGCAGTGTTAGATGGGATATTAGGAAAAGATTTTTCACTGTGAGGGTGGTGAGGTTGCCCAGAGAAGCTGTGGCTGCTCCTGAATCCCTGGAAGTGTCCAAGGCCAGGTTGGACACTTGGGCTTGGAGCAGCCTGGGATAGTGGAAGGTGATCTTTAAGGTGCCATCCTTCCCTGTCACTCTATGATCCTATGAATACAGGAAAGGAATGGCTATCCCAGCCTTTTCCTAGCAGTCCAAATGGGATTTGAACACGAGATCTCTCAGCAGATTGTCTCCTCAAGTCCCCAGCCTTGCCATTTGCTCCAAGGAGCACACAGCAAAATCTGCAGCAGATGCAGCATTTCTGGAGACAGTAACACAAGGTAAACCATTACATCAGGCTCCTGCCTGCCAGGGAAAAGCCTGGACATGGGAAGTGATGACATTCTGAAATCCTGAGTGTTTCAAGGAGTGCTTTTTAGTTTATGCATCAATTACTGCAGGATCCCCCTTTCCAGGCTAAGACAAGACCTGTGCAATTTATTACCTCTTCCCATCAAAACGAAGCAGGAAAAAGAAGATAATCAGGTCTGTGACAGTTTAATTCTCACCCTTGTAAGAGGCTGCCCCACCCTGACCCTTTTGGGGATCCCATGGTGTGCTAAATCCCAGGAATTGGCCAAGACCTGCTTGGAAGTCAGGAGCAAAACACCTCTATCCTCTGGAGACATCATCCTTTTTCTGTGCATTGCTTTTTTAGTGTGGAATTTGAATTCCAAATAAATGCTCACAAAAAAAATTAAAAAACAGCTTTAAAATTTTTGCAGTCCCCTGTCAGTGTTCCATACCTGGGGGAACACATCAAGGATGGGCCTGCCTATCAAGCCTGAGGAATTCCCTCTTTTTTGTTCTATCTGGGATGCCAGAGCACCTCGAGGTACAACTCACAAGTATCAAGAATGATGTGTTTTCGAGAAAGGAAGGGGCAGGGGGACTCCTCTGGCAACACAAGTCAGTTCAGATGGTGCTGGCTTACAGGCCTCTTCCTTTAAATTGATTAATAATGACACATTTAAATGGACAACATAAATTAATTTCTGAATTGCACCATTAGTAAGTAATTAATTTCTTTGCTCTGTGAAACTAAGATATCACTGTTATCTAAATCTATAAAGAGAAGAAATGCTGAACGAGGACTCCATTAATGTAAAAATTGATTTTTCCATTTACCCTCTTCTGAGGGTTTTTTTTCCCTCTCCCTCCCTCCAATGCATTTATTTTTCAAGTGGCAGAGGATGGGGAGAGTAACCTAATTTATATTTCCAGTGGTAATCAAAAGATCATGCATGCTCATTTCAACCAAATGATGTCATTATGAAGGCTGTTAAAGCTGGGGTTGCCTTGGAAACACAAAATACTGATGGTTGAGGTTGGACTTTGGAGTTCTGGGCAGGCAGCAATGAGCAAACCAGACCTGGCCAGGCTGGGCACTCTGGGAACATCACCCCAGGTCACTCAGATGTTCTCTTTAGCACTTCTCAGGCTGCCACTCCTCCTGTTCCTCCCACCTCCTGCCAGAACCCGTCGGTTTTGTGGAGCCAGGAGCGCAGGAGCCGCTCGCTCCGATGAGAGCTCCGCTGCAGGAGCCACGAGGAGCAGGAAGGATGCTCCAGCTGAGAGCTGTGTGCTGCCTGCCACCATTCCTGCTTCCCAAAACACGCACCTGCTGTCTCTGCATGGAGATTCACGGGGCATTCAGGTTGTCTCTGATGATCAGAGCCAGGATCCGCCTGTAGCCAAGGTGTTGGATCCTCCTTTCTATCCTTGTTTTCCATTTACTTGGTGAATAGTCCAGGACACGTCCAGCCTTGGTGCAGATCATGCTTCCCATCATCCAGGTGCAGCCTAGGAGGAGGAGATTGATTTTGAGTGCCCCAGAGCATGGGAGTTGCTTGCAAAGACCAGCAACCTCACAAACCAAGACATGTCTGTCCCCTCTTACAGACCAGGATCCATCAGGCAAGGATATATTTCCAACAAGAAATGGAACTGACTTTCTGTCTATTACTTCAAGAAGAAAAAGCCTGAGTTTTTTTTCCATGCAGGGAATATTCCCTCACCTCTTGTGCTGAGATGGTTTGAGGCAGCTGTGCCTGGTGTCGTTTGCATGGGGGGGATGCCAAGAAACAGTGACATGGGTTGGGCAGCAGGTTTTGGGCAGCCCCACCAAGACAAAAGGATGAAGATTGATGCTGCAGTTTTGAGACAATTCCTGGGTCCATTCAGCCAGTTCTGCTCTTCCCAGTTCAAAGTACTTGGGACTAAGGTGCAGATGCTTTAATACAGCTGATGCAAGGAGCCACTCGGGTCCTTCAGCTGTGCCAGGTCCCAGTTTCACTGTTCCTTCTCAGTTTTCTTCCTACTCCATGCCAAGAAGAACACAATGTCACCTCTGATCACATCATGTGTTAAAGTACACCTCAAGAGAGAGGGAGGCACAGCCTGAACCCCATCTCCAAATATCCTCTGCCCTAAACCAGGGAACAGAGCCAGTGGAATTATTTACTGAGAGTATTTTGGCAGCTACTTTTCCCCCTCCCACCCTCCCAACATTTTATTAAAGAAGACAAAACAAAACATGCATACAAACAAGTCAATGGGATGAAACATTTATTGTCTGTGCAAGGAGTGTTAAATGAACTCATTTCAGCTTCTCAATTAATATCTGGATGTCCCCAGCCACTGCCAGGGCTTTTTTCCCTTTGGTGAGTAGGTAATGACATTAATACCACCATGTGATCCTTCTCCTCCCTTACTGAGTCACCTTCCCCTTCCACACAGCAGCTTTCTTTTAAGGTTCATCAATTGAAATTGTTTGAATGCAGCGAGAAAAACAATAAAAAGAACGTTTCCTAACGTTGGCAGGAGCATTTCAGGCATGAGCACTTTGAATATTTATTTGCCCTTTGTGGGAGCAATCTCAGCAAGGAAAAGTCAGCGTGAACAAAAGGAATTGCAAATACCAGCGAAGGAGCTCCGTAGTTTTCATTCATGAGAATATTTGCACAGGCTCCTGGGAGAATTATCAGCCAAGGTAATACAAAATCCCTTGTAGCATCAACACTTTGGATACTCCATAATCCTGCTTGTCCAACGGGAAACATCTTTTCCTGAGAGCTGAGGGCCTAAGCTGGTGTGTTGGGGGCTTTTGTTCCTGGCTTGGGAAGACTAGAGAAGGACTGGAAAAGTTTGGAGAATTTTCTTTGCCCCATTTCTGTGTCATAGTGCCCAATATTTCCTCTGCCTCTCCTCTCCCACCCACATTCTCTCCCTCAAGCTGGAACAAATAAGCTCAGCTTCCTTCAGAAGTCCAAAATAAAAAAAAAGTGGGGGGGGAAAGATATGGCCAAGCAGCCAGAACTGTTGGAGCTGTGGGGGCTCACGGGGAAAAGCCAGTTGAGGGGGGGCAATTTACACCACAGACCTGGAATAGACAAAATTCCACATGGGATCGAAATGAGGACAAATCACTGAGGAGCAGAGCCAAAACATCCTTCTGCCTGGGAAAGAAGAAGCAGGATAGCAGCATCCACTGCATTTTTGGGGGTCAGCAATAAAAGCACCAAGGTCTATTTACTCATAGTTAGCCTTTCTGGGCAAAAAAAAAAACAAACAAAAATCCTGTGGAAGTTCATTCTTGCCATAGAATTTTATAGGGTGGTTGAGAAACTTATGGGAAGGATATTATCTTGCCCAGGTTTTTAGAGCATTTCTCTAGAACCCTGTTGGTTTCAGCCCTGTTAAATTCAATAACTTCCCTAAGGGAGTGCTTTAAGTGTCAGGCTTGATTCAGTTATATAAAGGGATAAGGGAATAATCGTTAGACAGCACACAGGGATGGGAGAAGTGGTTTTGTGTGGCACCAGTCTTATTTAAGAACAGTCTGAATTTATAGATGAGGCTGATGAGAAAGTTGGAAGCAGCTAACATAAGTGTAAAAGACAAAAGCCAGGCAGTACTTTTAGAGAGGGCTGGGATACCACAGAGACACGGGGATGGTTCCAGATGAGTGTTTTAAGTGTTTTTAGCTGTTTGCCTTGGTCTCATCAAGATGATGTCCCCTGTTCTGCTCTTGCTGTTCATAATGTAAGCTTTGGGCACAGGGGCCTCTATCCCAGCCTGTGTTTCTTGCTTTGCAATTAACACATCCTGCAATTATGAGCAATCCAAAACACTGAAAGCTTTAATATTTCTTCTTACTTCTAATAGAGAATATTTGACTTCTAAAATACTGTTGTCATTGCACCTTAAATCATTATGACAGGGTGAATCATGACTAATCCTTCTGAGTGTTGAGCACAGGCACAGACTGGAAACCCAAATCAGCACCTCTCTTTCCAAATCCTCATCCTCTCCAGAAAGTGGGGAGGTGGGTAAACATGGCCTTCAGGAGACAGAAGATGTGAAAAAGGGTGAATGTCTCCATCTGAGACCTGCTCTGGTCAGGAGACAGCCACAGTTTGAAGAGGAGGAAGGGTGTGAGCTTGGCTTTACAATGTTGAGCTGCGGGGGAGAGGCCATTCCCTGTTACCATGTTTCTAGGGGTACATGTGAACTTAATGATGCTCCAATAGCTTTTCACTTCAAATATTTAAAAATCCAGGCAGGTCCAACTCCATTTCCTTCACTGACAGAACCAAATAACATAGATTTTTCCAGCCGGTGCCTAAAATGACCGAATCTTTCTGCTGCTAACCAAGGATTTTCATCAGCACTTCTGCTTCATAAACAGGTCACCTGCAACTTCCTCAGCCATACCTGAGACCCTTCAGGAAGAGGCACCTCTTGGCCTCAGCCTAATCCATCCCTGTTCCTGGGATCCTTCAGGCTGTGCTCACACACTGTGTGGTGCTTTCCCAAATCTGCATCCGATGACGTTCAAGACATCATAGAGCAACACCACCACCATCAGCTCCTACTTTTCTAAAAGAAAGGACAACTGCAGGAACTCTGCCTCATTTCTCTGCAGAGTTACTCAGCTTGCTGGAGACATCCTGGTCCATCATTCCACACAGCTTCTTTGGGTCCATCCCTGGCCTGAGCGCGAGCTGCTCCATTTGTTTTGGCAAGAACGTCCCCGAGATTTATACCCGTAATTATCCAGGTAACCTTTCCGACAGGGAATTTCAAAATGATCGACGCTAAAGCAAACTACACATTAAATGTGATTAATAAGACACCAAATGACTGCCAGGCTGCACCTCCCTGCTTGTTAAGCATGTCAGCTGGAGCATCCCCCGCCGTGAGACACCTTGGGACACCCAATTCCTGTAGGATATACCCTCTCTTCCCTGGCAATTCCCTTGGGAGGGTTAGGGTGTGAACAGCCACAGAGGGTGACATCCATCCCCTCAAGTTTCATGGAGGACTGAGTCTTCTTCCTTGCTCATATCTTCTTCTGCCCCTCCGGCTCTGTGTCCATCCTGGTGGGAGCCATGAGGGGCTGCCAGAGGGATGCTGAAGAGATGACAGCAGGACCTCAATGACAGGAGACAGAGGTGCACAAGCCCAGCTAGGAGGAAGGTTTGACCAGGTGCTGCTCCCTCAGCACAAGGTTCTCCCTCTGGAATTGTCTTGCCATCCCCAGGGCCCGTAATGCAGCTCTCTCCTCGCTCCCTGGGCAGGCTCCAGCCTCACCTGCCATGAGAGCACCCACTGTGTGTATAACTGGGGAAAACTGCACCTGTCAGGATATCCATCGTGTCCCAGGGAGGCATGGAGTCCCTGTCTTCCATCAGAAAGGGCTGCAGGAGCATTAAGAGGGAGCTTTTCCAAGGGATCCAGCTTCACAGCGTGCTTGGCAGATTGCACAGTGCTATCCATTATGGCCTGCATGGAGCTGAGGTTTTCCAAAGCTTGCATTTTGCTGCTGGGTTGCCCAAAGACAGTAAAAATCAGTCACAGTCAAGCCTGAATTGACCTTCAGTCAGCAGCTCCAGCACACCGGAATTGCAGGAGAAGCGCTGATCACTGCTTCCCTATTCTCTGGGCAAAGTTATTGCATATAAATTGTGTATTGATTAGAGGCAGAAATTGTAAAGAAGCCTCTCCGGGAAAACTGGAGGGTGGGAAGAAGTTCAGGGGCTGACAGAAGAGCTACTTTAATTAGGAAGGGAAGGAAAGCAGTGGGAAAGAAAAACAAACACAACCTCCCCTCAAGAGCCTCCCACTCCTGATCTGAAAATTCCGAGCAGGAATTGTCTCTCTTATCGAAAAGAAATGGGATTCTGGAGCTGGGAAATGGAAGCAGGAAAAAGAGCTGGCTTTTCCCCTCCACCCAGCACTGACAAGGATGGGGAAAAGAGCAGCTCCGCTTTCTGCCGCTCCTGGATTTCACGTTGGAGCAAGGAAGGCGATGGATCACCTAACGAGTGTGTAACAGCCGTGCTTAACTCTGCCTTCTAAAGCTCCAAGTGCTTCAGGGTAATTACACATCCTGGACTTATTAGCTGTAATTACTAGCTTCTGCAATCTGCAGAATGTGCCATTAGGGCATGGGCAACCTCGAGCAGTCTAAATAGCATCGGAGAAGTTTCTTGTTTATGCTCTAACTTTTCCTGCCTCCGCTCTAGGTGATGCGCTGCTTCTCCTGCTGAGAAGCCTCACCATCCCCCCAGGACCCCTGCAGCCACCACAGGCTGTGGTTCCTGAGCTGGGACACGTGTGGCAACACACAGAGCCCTGGCCTGCAGCTGATTAAAGGCTACAGGAGCCTTTAAAAAGTTTGGCTTCCCCTCACACAGCCAAAATGTGGTGTTCATATCCCAGCACTTCTTTGGATAAGCACCATTACACCAGGAGGGGCTGGATCAGCAGCAGGCTTCCAGCTCCTGCCTCCTGTCCCTTTGCTGCTGGGCACTGCCAGGACCCTGCCTTCAGCAGGAAAGCTTCTGAACTGCACAGCTACCAGCAAGCAGAAAATAGAGGATTTAATGTCAGCTTGGACCTGCATAAAAATCCTGCCAGCTCATCACAGATGGGACTGGTCAGAGCCAGAACAGGCTCCTGAGAACATCACAGTGTACAGAAATGAACTGCTTTAGGACTCTCCTACCTTCCAGACAGGTTAGTCCCCTCCCCAAATTCTGTGTGAGTCACTTCTCCTTTCACCTGGATGAATCTCCTGGCTGTGTTTCTTTCCAGCCTCCCCTGATTTTGGGGACACAGACTGGTCCCCCCACCTCCAGGTGATTGCTCCAGTCCACTCCTGCATGCAGCAGTACTCCCTTGCACGTGTCTCACAGCCCAGATCCTACTTTTGCCCCCAAAAGCAAACAAAACCTCTCAATTAACGTCAGTCTCTCTTTCCAGACGAAAGCAAGCTGGCAGCTTGGCCAGAGCAGTGGGAAAGCCTGGGATTCCCACACCTTGGACAATCAGCTTCGGGGTGCAACATTTCCCAGGGCAGCTTAGCTTTCTTAGAGCAGCTTTTTTTCCTCCCAAAATCCCTTTAATTTCACCCCAGTGCACAAAAGGGAAAAGCCAGTCTGCCCATCCATCCCCTGTACAGAGGCCTCTCAGATCCAGGCTTTCCTAAAACCCAGAAGGTTGTGGAGCAAAGGATAAAGCCCAAGGATAAAGACAGCTCCAGAAAATTTGTCTCCAGTGCAAGGCTTCCAAAGCAGGTGCCACCAAATGGGCACAAATCAGACATTGCCATCAAGCCCAGATTGACCTGAATAAGCTGCACCTGCTGTGCCCAGGCTGTGCCTGACCCACCCTTGAGTGGTTTTTCTTTTTCCACAATGTAGGTCTTTACAAAATCTTTGCAATCCATCTTTACATTATATCAAGATTTTACTTCCTTTTGGTTCTTGCTTACTGTTTGGGCCAAATGAAAAAACAATTTTTTAAAAAATCCACTTGCAAGTGGAAAAAAAATAAATCTAGACCAAAACAGCATGTGAGATGTCCTGGAATGAAATGTACCCTTCCTTCCATCCAGACTCAAGCAGGTATCCAGTGTTAGGATACCTTACTATCCCACCTGGATTAACAGTGAGCCAGGGGCATGGCAGCAGTATCCTCCTCCTTAATACTTATGGAAGTGCCCCAAAAAGCCAGGCAGGTAGAGGGGGACATCAGGCTCCCCACAGGGATAGGGACTACCTGGGATAACCAATCTTTTCCAGAGGCAGCGAGCTCCAGCCTCACTAACAGAGCTAATGCAACTCCCCAGGACAACAAAATGCAACTGAGCACAACACGAGCAGAAATTTCCATGGCAATTTTTCCTGTGAATTATATGTGACTTCTTTTTGTGAGCCTCTAACACCCCCTGAAAGCAGCACTCACCTGTGGGAGGCCCGTGGCCACGTTGCACTGGGCCAGCCAGGAGAGCTGTGCTAGTCTAAAACTAGGACATTGTCCTTGTAACCACCTAGGGGAGAGAAAGAAAGATAACAAGGTGTGACCATCATTTCCTTTTTGTTTCCTTGGGAACCAGCATCCCATCCCTGATGTAAACAATGGGCTCCCCAAACAGACAAATTTTGGTTTCTCTTCCCTCTGAGGAGCCTCCACTGAAGCCAGCAGAGCTCATTGGGCTTTACACAGATAAAAGAGGGAGGTGTATGGACCGTGGGCTCCAAAAGCAGTTCCAGAGGTGCCTGCAATGGTAGCTCCAGATTTCTGGCCACCAGCCAGCGTGTGAGGTGGTCAGGTAAAACCAAAAGTATCACTTATCTTTTTCACATGCTCAGGATTTGCCTCCTCGTTCCTTTTGCACTGCCCAAGGCTTGGAGATGAGAGTGGATATAATGCCAACCATTAGAGGAGCAATTACTTATTCACAGGAGCTCTGAGAGGCTTAATCAGTTCCTATTTGTAAACCACGGCGAGCCGAAGGATGCAACACGTCCAAGGAGAAGGATTGCTCACAGCAAAGCCCAAAGCAAGGCAAGCTTTGCTGGCTGAGCTCCCCTCCAAGCCCGGTGGCACCGAGCACAGGGAAGCTGAAAGACACCTAAGGGAGCGTTCCCTGCTGCGTGCCAGCCCTCGGAACCCAGCGGGAATACGACACTAATGACATCCTTCAGAAATGTAATTAGCCTGCCTTCGCGGTGAGCTGCATTAGGGAGAACTCAGAGGCTCGGAGAAGTGGGCTCCAGTGGGGGAGAGCCAAAGCTTGTGCTTTGAAAGCTGCATTAGGGAAGGGGGTGGGGGGGGAAAAATAGAAAGGAAAATGTTCTAATATTACTTAATTACCCCAAGACATCCTGAGATGTAATTGAGCTTGGAGGGCTAAATGAAGGCTGCGCGTGTGAGACCGGCAGAGGTTGATGCATTTATAATGAGACCACTTTGCAAGGCAAACAAGGTCCCCATGGAGGGAGAGGGGGGCAAAGAGGAAGGACAAGAAGGAGGCTGGGCAGGGGCTGAGGTGCCTGAAGTTCTGCTGGTCTCCACCAGCTTTGTGCAAAGTCCTTTTCCCCTCTGCTCGAGGCTGCAGGATGGAGGCAGGATGGGCAGTGAAGGATGCAGATGCACGTACAGCAAACCATGGAATCAACTCCCTGATTGTTTGGATGCAGAAAACCCCATAAAAACCCCTCAGTAGCCAATAAAACAGGCTGTGTCATGCTGTCAGAGACATCCCTCCATCCAGATCCAAACCTGAATCGTTCAGGCATCTCACCAGCATCCTCCTGGGGAAGGGAGCAGGATGAGCCAGCAGGAAAAATTCATCCTCGGGGCAGAGCTGTCCCTGGAGGTGAGAGGGGAAACCTTCCCCAGAGTGGCCAGTGTTCATCCCCACTGAGCTGGAATGGAAGGAGGCCAGGTCCCAGTCCTGGAAAACATTCCTTTCATCCACAACACCAGAGGCCCACTGCATGAGCACAAGCCCATTCCAGCCCTGATTTACATAGTGTACAGAAGGAGACATTAAAATCCAAACGGTTTATGGTAATTAACACTCATTTAAATATTATACTGGTAACCATCACTTCCAATTCTTCTCAGCCTTGAAGGGGCTCCGTGTGCACGCTCATATGTGCAGGGAGATTTTAAAAGGATACTCCATCTTCTCTCCTGATTGCTGCCTTTCCAGAAAAAAGGATGTTTAATGTTCATTAATTGTTTCATTTGGAGAAATTGCTGTGAAAAGCCACCACGGGAGAGCAGATCTTTTTTTTTTTTATGATTTTTATTATTTTTGGAAAGAAAGTAATAATGGAGAGCCCTGCCTGTGGCAGGGATGTATTAGCTGAGCATGGCTCTGTGGGGGCTATTAAAGCCCCATGATGGGTAACACAGAGCTGCTTGTCACCAGAGGAATGAAGACTGTGGAGATCAAACAACCTTTAAGTGAGAACAAATGCATTAGTTATCACAAATTAATCCTTCTTTTTCCTTTTTCACCCAAACAGCAGGACTGGGTCACACAGGAGGCCAAGGGGACTGGTTGAGCACCTTCGATGGGTCTCACATTGATCCACACCTTTGTGATACCAAAAATCAATGGGGAGTAAACAGGCAGTGGACAAATCCATGGGTTGTGGTACAAAATAAAACTCTGAGAGGCTACAGTCTTCAAGGGCTGCTCCAGCAAGGCCCTGTAATCCAGGGAAAGCTGGACCACAGCATCCCTGGAGGAGGAGGAGGAGGAAGAAGAGAAGATGCATCCTTCAGGCTGCAGTCCAAGCAGTGACAGCTCTGTCCCTTCCCATCACCTGGGGAGTTTCCTCAGGATGCACTAAGTTTTCCTTGAAGGGATATCAAGCAATATCCACTCCAGCATCTCTCAAGTGTCCACACAGCCGGTCCCACTGATCCACAAAGATGCCAGCTGCTTCTGGGAATAACTCTGGCACAGGATGGGAAAAGGCTGGCATGGTTGCTGTGCCCTGTATTCACCTCTTTCCCTCTGAGCCCCAGGAACACAGACAGGAATCACCCTGGGATCCAGCTGTAGGGAGAGCTCCCCTCCCAGCCCAGAGCAATCCCAGCAAGGGCAAGTGATCCATGCTCACACATCACCAGAAGAAAAACTGCCCAGGATATTTGACAGCTTCCAAATCCAAAGCATTGCTCCTCACCCACCCATCCATGGGAAAGCCTGGGAAGTGGCAGCAGAGCCCAGGAGCTGTTGCAATGCCCCTGTTATTCTAATGCTGTTTTCTGCTCAAACCATCCCAGGTGTGGCTCCTTGTTACAAAACAGGAGTAGCCAGGAGAGTCTCCCTGATCCCTTCAGGCTTGGACCTGTCCCTTGAACCACAAATACCATGAGAAACACTCAGCGTTTTCTTGCAGGGGACCACCAAGTGATGCTGAGAGAACATAAAGCAAGAGCCTGAGCCCATTCCAATCACTTCACAAGGTCTTGCAAGATCCATGTTTGCATTAAAAAGAAATTAAAAGCTTTTCCACTCCACTAGCTTGCCCAAAGCCTGCATACTAAATAGTAAATGCTACCTATGAGGTTGAATAAAATCTTCATTAAAAAAAAAAAAAGCCAGCAGTCACTGAATACATCCTGAACAATGACATTGGGGAGGCATTGTTCTTCTTCTGCCTGATGGACCATGCTGAAACACCTGTTTCTTATCGTGGAACTGTTAATAACTGTCACCACCAAAATCAGGGCTGAAAAAGTGTCATTAAGTCAAGTTATTCCAACCTCCACCTAACCAGGAGGGGAAAATACCAAAAAAAAAAAAATTTAAGAAAATCAAGGAAATCAAGGAGGAAGAGAGGCAAAGCATGATTGTCCATGTTTCCCCCAAAAAACCACTAAACAAATCCATCTTAGATGGCTCCTGCCCCACTGAGGTCTTGCTGACATGAAAGACATAGCTGGGTAACCACAGACAGTTTTGAACTGATTAACTACAGACATTGACCCTTTCAATTAATTCACCAGGGATTTGTTTCATTCTAATCATCTCCTAAAGCTGCAGCCTCCCCATAAAGTCAAGAGAAAAGCAATTTCTGGTCCTTTTTCTTACACCAGCTGTTAAAGGGGTAGGAGGGATGGTTACCCAGGGGTGTTTAAGGTAATACTGACTCAGGGAGGAATGAACATTTGAAGAGCACAACTCCTTAGGAATTGCAAGGTCTTTATCTTCTCAAAGGAAACTGGAGCAATGCAAAACTTAAATCCCCTACTTTGCATAGTTCAGGCATGGAAATAGACCTGAGGTTATCAGTGAAGGGGAAAAAAAATCTCTCATTGTCATTTGTTGTGCTGCTCACTGGCTGTATCTGCTTGATCTCCCATCGCTGTTGAAAGCTTTATGTTGCTTTGCTATAGCAAAAATGGTCATTCCTCCCCAAAATCACAGCCAGTCTGAGGTTTCCCTCTTCCACAGAATCACCAAGACTGAGTAAGGTCTCTAAGATCATTTAATACAACCATCCACCCCCAGCAGCACCACCGTGCTCTCCGTGCCATAAACACACATTTTCCTCCACTCCCAAGGATGGTGACTCCACCACTTCCCTGGACAGTCTGTTCCAGTGCCTGACCACCCTTGATATGAAGAAATCTTTCCAATTTAAACCTCCCATGGTGCAACTTTTCCTTTAAGGCCCTAGTTTGGTTCCATTTTGGGCAGTTTCTGCTCGGTGGAACCCAGTTGCAACCCAAAGCACAGGACCTGACATTCACAAGGAGCCACAAGAGCTCCCTGGAATGGGCTGACCACAAAAAAAACAAAACAAAACAAAAAACAATTACCTTGATATTTTCTGTCAAAATGAAAAATTAAGTGGAAATTCTGGCTGGAGCAACTCTTTGCCCTCAGCTTGGGAATCCATACAGTGACAGCCTGAAAGCTTCACCCTCCTCGTACCACACAGAGTGTCTGGACCGAGCCTCTTTATTTATATTTTCTTGAAACATCAGAGCTTATTTCCCCCCACTTCCCCTTGATCCACAGCCTAGAAGAATTTTAAAAGGATCCACGCTTCTCCAGCAGTGCAAGTGCATTCAACAAAAAGATGCACCTGAGATGACCTTGAAACAAGCCCAAATTAATCTCTCCAAGGCGAGACAAAGCATTCCTTGAGCCGAGGCCGGGGCTTTGGAAAGCGGGATACGGTGGAGGAGGCATCCTTTATCTTCCTCTCCCTGACAGCCTGAGAAAGGCTGGTTCAGAGGAGCAAAACAAAACACTCACCTGCATGACAGAATAGTTAACTTAATCCCCCGAAGGCAAATCCTGTTAGCATGTAAAACTAGGAGTGATAATTGTAACCGGTTTTCAACCTTTACTGTGGTGGAAATAATCACTTCAGTGCCACTGCCTCCCTTCCCAGAGACTCCTTGCTCCGAAGATTATTTTAAACTAATCTAGCAAGGGGGAGCAGGAGGGAAGGAGGGTGTAAGACTGAAGATGAGGGAACATTTAAGACTGGGGCAGGAGGATGAGGTTTGGGCAGCCACAGGTTGGTCTGAGCAGCAGCTCTGCTTGAGAAGCAGCTCCAAAGCAAAAATCTGAGAAAATGGGTAAAACCAGACAGATTTCACGCAGATGGATTCAGTCAGGCAAGCCTAGTAAATATATTTTTCTGGGAGATAACAGCTTTTCTTTTTTTTTTATTTTTTTATTCTGAAGACAAAAGCCAATCTTTGTCTTTTGTGAGAGAGCTTGACCATCTGGACTTCAGAAAAGCATCTGATATTGTGCCACATGGGCAAATGATTAGTTAAACTGTAGGAGGTGAACATTACGATAAGAATTATGAATCAAAGAAATGTGTTGCCTAAAAAAAAAAATAAATTATAGTAGATAATACCAAAAAAGGAGGCAGCCTGGAGAGATTTTGCTGAGCAGGCTGTTCAGTCACCACTCACATTCAACACTTCCTTAACAACGGGGGACCAACACTCATCAAACTCACTACTCTGGAGGCAAAACAAGGCAAAACAAGGAGTTTTGGCATCATTTGGAAGGAAATTATGCCTTTGAGAACCAGACTGACGGATGTGGAATGACATTCAGCGGGACAAAATCCCAGGCCAGGTTTAAAAGTTCAGTGGCAAGGGTGGAAAGTCAGGAGAGAAGCCCCACCTGTGTGGTTGAGCCTGTCCTACAACAGATCAGGGGGCCCTGATGGCAAAAAGGGCATCTACAACTCAAAATATTTCCAGGAGAGAGGAAAACAAAAAACCTATTGAACTGCTGCCTCAGAAATCCAAAAAGGCTGAGGAACAGCTGGAATAGAAACTGGTCTTCCAAAGCAGCATCTCCAAACCCAGGTCTTCTCCAGCCCTTTTCAAACACAAGATTGCCTCTGTTGGAACCCAAACTCAAGGCTTTCCCACCCTCAGACAACCCTTGGAAAGCAGGAAGGGATGAAGCAAAGGGATTTCAACAGAAATTAAACTGAATTGACTCCGGTGAATTTTCACGACCAGATACTTTGGGCAAACATTATTAAGCCTCCTTAGGTAATGTAATTAGAAGTTCAGCCCCTTTTATCTAAATATTGAACACAGAAAAATATCCATCATCTCATAAAGTGAGAAAAAAGGCTTTTCTTTCTATCTTTTTCTTTAAAAAGGGGTTGTTTTTTTTTCCTTTAAAGCCTTCTTTAAGCAGGTGAACATTTCAGGAGGAATCCTGGGCTTGTTGTAAGTGTATTTGGATCTCTCCTGAGGAAACCAGGAGACAGATTCAGGTTCTACATCAAAATATGTGACAATAATCCTCTTCAGGTGGCTGCTTGAGGGAAGAGAAGACAGCAGCCAAGGCCTCTAAACAGAGAATTACTCAGCTTTTACCCAGCAACTTCTGTCTTTATGGGCAAAACCCACTCACTGTGAGCAAGAATGGCCAGAAATTGAGACAAAATGGTTTTTAGTCAGAGGATGTCAACTTGCCAAACGCAAGATCTCACACAGAGGGGAGAAAAAAGCCATTTCAAATGACACATTTATTTACCCAGGCCAGAGATTTTTCAGCGTCATCATGGAGTTTTCAGTGGTTTTAAAAAAAAAAAAACACAAAACAACCCCAATGAAATAAAAGGAAGAAAGAAGAAAATAAGAGAAATAAAGCTTCACAAAGCACAAATAACCTGGTGTGTTGGACACTGGCCAGGGATGCAGATGGCTCAGATTCAAGCCCCTTCAAAGCAGGGATTTGTACCTCTCTCTCTCCAACATTCCCAGTGAGGCCCAAGCCATAAACCAATGCTGGGAGTTTCACTCTCACCTGGTTAAAAGAAAAAAACCAACAAAATAAAAGTATCTTTATTTTATCTTGCTGTAGGAAAAGCCTTCCTCCTGAAACCTCAGGGAGAACTGTGGGATGAGAAAGAAGCAGGTCCCTTCCCTCCCTGGTTTTGATTACAGCTTATTAGCATCATTGTTTGGTTTAAGATTTCCCATAAAAATTCCATTCTCAGCAAAGACCTCCACTAAAAAGTAAGCAAGCATTAATAGGGGCTGTCTCTCATTAAGAGCAGTTTCCAAAGAAACAGGAGCTCCTGGGTGTGTGTGGGTGTGTGTGTGACCATCTCAGTCAAGCCAGCATTTAATAACTTTCACCCAGTTTTGACAAAGGGTAGAAACCACAAACTCTTACATTTCTGAAAGCTTAAGTGGAACAAAAAAATTTGCTAGAGGTAGGAGAAGGACAACCTGCCCAACCTCACTGTGAGCCACCAGAGAGCCCACACTGAGGAAAACCTTAGGAGATGAAACTCTGCCTTCCCCTGGCAGCAGCAGCAGCACTCGGCTCTTTAAAAAAATCAACAAATTCCTGTCAGTAATGGCCCAGACTGAGAGGCAGGGAGGAAGAAAAGAAGAAGCTTTTGTGTTGAGCTCATCCTTTTCCCTGGAAGGGCCGCTCCTCGCAGCCGGTGGGGTCGAGGGCTTTGCCACCGCCGGCTCTGAGCAGATGGTGTGGACGCGCCTGAGCTGGAGAAACCTTTTGTAATGAAACGCCTTTCCCAGAAATTAACTTTAATTAAGGCCTGAGCACTTAATATCTGTATTTGAGATGTTAAGCCTTCAGCAGAGACCATTCCCAGCCTCTCATCTCACACCTTCCCCAGCATCTCCTCCTGTCCCTGGGTGCTGCCTCATCTCTTCCTGAGGAAGGTGGCCCCAGCTGCTGATTTGCAGGGAAACGTGCAGGAACGTCACGTCTTGGAGCTCTCCATCCCTCCCGGAAAATTTGACAGGGGGTTCAAAACTTGTTAAGAGGAGGCTGGTGGGAGGAAAGGCACTGACAGACAGTACAATCACATAAGCTGCTTTTCCTTGGGAAACCAGGCTAAAAATAATACCCTGCAATTTGACAGCCTCAACCCAGGAGAGCCACCGACGTGCCGGTGAAGATGAGGAGCAGAGCATGGATGGGGGCTGGCTTGAGGAAGGCACAGGGACAGCACCAGTGAGTCAAAACCACACCCTCAACCCACAATGGCACCTGCTGCCACCCACCACAGCCACTCCAGACACCCAGGTCCATCCAAGTGGGCACAGGTACCTGGAATTTTGTGAGCAAATGAAATCCCTCACTCCGAACCACGCTTTGCACAGTCTCACCACACTGCTGCTGAATTGTCTAAAAAAAGGCAGCTTTATGGCCCAAATCCACCAATGCAAGTGGGAAATCTTGCTGTCACAGATGCAATTCCACATCCTGCTCCAGTGATGGAGGAGTGAACCCTTTGGTAGTAATTGCTATGCACGGGCAGGGGGAAGAGATTCTGATAGCTTTTATTATCAGAGTATCCAGACGTAAAACGAATGCCTGCAATATTTATCCATGTCATCACTTAGAGTAAGTAGCCTGATTTGTCAAAGGGAGACAAGATTCAGGGATGTCAATTAGGGGGAGATGGAGGGCGAGGCAGGGGAGAAATAGTGCCCAGGATTCATCAGGGTTGCAGATGCTCTGTCCCAGATGTCAGACACAAAACCACAAGTGGTTTTCACCAGTGAAACACGGGCAGAAACCCAAAACAAGAGGGTGAGGGCAAGGCGAAGGGTCCTGCTTCGAGGTCAGCCCTCTGCCCCCAGGGTGAGTGCGGGTGCTGGCTGGAAGCCTGCAGAGCCTGGGCAGCAGGAGGATGAGGAAGGTTTCCTTTGACTGCCCTCTAATGCCAGGTAGCGGGAAAAAGGGATAGGTGCTGCAGGACACGACAGGAACCTGCTGTTAGGAAAAGCAGCAGGACTCAGGAACAATCTCCACAGAGAGGTAAGAAATGCTGCCCTAAACCTAACGGAGCCCCAGAACAGACCAAGGACTGAATTGCTATTTTGGAGCAAATACCACCATGCACTATCCACCCTCACAGGGTATTTTAGACCACTGTGACTGGCAGGTATTCCCCTTTTCCCTTAGAAATCATTAGCCCTGCACAGAAAAGTCTTGTTGAAGGCTGGAGTGGGTGGTCCCTCCCTCCCAGCTGTTGGAAGTTTGGCCAGGAACTCTCCCCTGCATAAGCCAAGGTTTCCCAGCAGCAGGACCTCTGAGGCTGAAGAGTGTAAGAGTTTGGTTAAAAGTTAGCAAGTCCTAGCCTCCAAAAACCCCCTAAATATTAACTACTAGCCTTAAATGCCCATCACTGGTGGCACCAGGCAGGAGAAAGTTCCTGATGGAACAAAGCAATGGAGGGTGACGGCTCCACCCTTGAGATACAGCTGTGGAGAGAACTTTAAGCTAAGCTCCCCGGATGTTTATACCACTGAATTTTTGCAGCCAAGCCTTGCTTCTCCACCCAGCCCTGCAATAGGTGACAGCAATGACCTGGGAAGCAGAAAAAATATCCAGCACCTTCCAAGAGTCCCAAGAATGTCACCCTGTACCAAAGTCACCACGAGGAGCCCTGCAGGAGAAGGAGCGAGGCCCTAAGCAAAGCCAAAAGGGAAATGCTGACACCGGGATTCGTCTTGCTTAACTTAATAACTGCGGACACCAACATGTGAGCCACTCATTCCACACACCTGTCTGTGGGTAATGAAGAGAAATAGGCACTGTTAGGACACAAATCGATTGTAGGCGTCCGGCGTGGCAGATCAAACCTGAGCTGGAAGCACTTGTGCAGGAAAGTCGCAGCCGTGGCCATCAAACTGTGCATGGAGCAAATCCCTGCCAAGTACAGTTCTGGGGGACAGCAGAGGGAAGTGGCCTGGGAGCGAGATGAGTCTTCACGAGAGGAGAGCTGATGTCTGGAGACAGCCGAGGCTGACAGGCAAGCACCGACACCCTCCTTCCTCCCCATCGACACGGAGTGCCCGCCTCCCACCTCTGGGGGCTGGCCAGGAGGGAAGAGGGATGACAGACACATTAGCACCTTCTTCTTCTTCTTGACAGCTTGTTTTTGTCCCGGCTTTCTCCTCCTCCACTAATTATTTCCTTTGGATTGGGAGACTTCAGCTGAAACAAGGTGTCCATGGCCTCCAGCTCCTGCCTTGGGGCTGAAGTGGGGGAAAAATTACAGAGGACTCGGAGCAAGGAGAAGCTTGCTCTTGCATCAGGAAAGCAGGAGTTTCTCTTTAGAAACATTTGGTGCACGATTTTTGCCATGAAGGTGATGAAATCAGAATTCTCCCAGAGAGGGAGGCTCTCCCAGAGCCCAGTGGATGCTCCATCCCTGGGAATATTCAAGACTAGGATGGACAAGGCTTTGAGGAGCCCTGGATTGGACTAGGTGGCCTCTAAAGGTCACTTCCATCCCAAACTATTTTATGATTCTCTAAAGTCTTCAGGCCAGACCTTAGAGTTACAGAACACTACACTGGGATTTGGAGCTGCTCAGGGAGACCAGAAAGGGTTGAGGTCCTACAGCGAGGAGCACAAGGTGGACAACATCTAGAGTTACTCAAAAACCAGCATGAAGATATGCATGGCAACCTAAAAGGAGTTTGTTTTCCAGCCTGGAGGGCCACTCTCCCCGCCTGGGCACGGAGCACAAATCTCTGCAATGCTCCTTTAAATTAATCCATCGGAAGAGACTCATGAAGCGGCAGAAGGTCAGGAAGGGTGATGCAGACCAGTGGCTTGGAGAATTCTCGTTCTGGCTGATAACCGAAGATCAGAAAGGAAAAGGGCACACGCTCACAGGAGAAGGAGTCAGTCTTGGGAAGGCTGAACACAGCCACAGCCCCTGTAGGGTGTAAAACATTCCTCTGCACCATTCCAGCCCTGCCACCAGTGTCCCTCAGGGTTTTGGGGCACCACAAGCAAGGAGCCCCATTCCCAAACCATCGCAGCAGACACAGGACAGCAAGAAAGCACCCGATGGAAATGCCAGCAGCCCTCCCATGGGACATGAGCCAGGCTGAAGGGTCTGTCCACTCTGCAGCCTCCTGGCCAGCAGGGCTGCAGCTCCCCAAGGGACCAACTCAGAGGTTTTTCAAGCCCATACATTTGTATTAAATGGTCTGTTAGAGATTTGCTGGTGGTTTTCAAGCTCTGACAGCCCTGTTTTTATTTCAGTTGCCTTTAAGCCACCTCGCAAAATTTTCATATATAAATATGGAAATATGCAAAACCTCGCAGATTTATAGGATCCAACACTGCAGCTTAAATGAATCCCCCATGATCTCGTCTTTTGCTGGGCCCCCTCCCACAGCACCCTTCCCTTCGGTCTCTGGCATGGCCACTTCATGAGGAGTGATAATCCTCCCCAGGCAGCTCTGGCAACAACACATCCACACTCTCCTCTGCCTCCCAGCCTACCAATCTCCCATCCTTTACCCCAGCTGGGACAATGCCTTGCTGCTCCTCTCCCTGCTCACGTGCTGTGCCCATCCCTGGAAGTGCTCAGGGCCAGGTTGGATGCGGCTCTGAGGAACCTGGTTCAGTGGAAGGTGTCCCTGCTCATGGTTGGAACAAGATCTTTAAGGTCACTTCCAAAGCATTTCATGGTTCTGTTTGGATTTTATGATCCAGTTTTGAGCTGGATGGGGCAAAACAGGCCTGGGGATACAACCACAGTAGTAAAGCAATGGAAAATCCACACTGTGCTGCTGCAGGAAAAGCTTTGGTCAGATCCTGTGTGGCTTCAGAACAGACAGACCCAAGACAAAAATCTGTTGGACATGCAACCCCTACAGGGAAAAAAGCTCTTCTCCCTATAGCTCCCACCAAAGGAAAGCCCTGCTGCTGCTTCAGGGTTAAACACAAACTAAAAGCTCCATCTCTCGCCACTTTCCATTCCTGCCCAGATCTGCCTGAGGACCACAAAGCTTTTGTGATGGGAGCCAAGGGCAAGCCGAGGTTGCTTTCTCCTCTGAGAGGTAGACAGGAAAATGCAGCATGTCCCTGGGGACACAGGCCCTTGGCACAGGGTGAGCTCCCAGTGATTCTTTTGGACTGAAAACCCCTCAGGGTCTGCTTGGGAAAATGCCTTTCCCTGTTTTTCAAACCACTCCTGGAGCAGCTGAGCACGACAAAATCCAACCCTGAGCTCCCAACGGCAGAAAACCCATTTGCCCTGGACAGGGGCACACGGATCACCCAGAGAGAGGCAGGGCTAAGGGCTCATCCAAGCTGCACAACCACTGCCATCCCACACAAATCAAAAACCATGTTAAAAACAAATAAATAAATCAAGGTTAAAGCAGTGATGGCCTACACGAGGCTGATGCATACCCTGGGTTTAAATGAGCGAAAACCGATTAGAAAAGGAGGAAGTAATAATATGTATTTGTTAGCAGAGTGTTAAAGAAAGTCAAACCAGTGACCTGGAGGAAATTGCTCCTTCAGTATGTGCAACAAGAGCTGGTTCAAACACCCAATTTCCAAGAGGTGCCACATGTTCCCCTGGATCCCAGCTTGGGCAGCCGGCTCGAGGGAGGCGCGGCCCTCCGAGAAGATGTCGCTAGTGGACATGAAATAGCAGAGTGGATTCAAATCACAGCAGTGAGGTTTGATCCCAATGAGGCAGAAGCCTTTATTTTGGGGTTTGCAACCCTTTTTATAAGGTGTTCCCATACAGGTCAGCATGGTTGGCCAAAGGAAGCACTTCTCTGGTCCCACTGGTGGAACAAGAGAAAAACACATTCAGAACATGTGTGTGACATTGTTTTGAAAACCAAAACCTACTTACAAAAAACACTCCTTGAAAGAGAGAAAGTTTCCCAAAAGACTTTCCCTTGAGAACAGATCAGCCACTGACAGGCTGAAATCTCTCTCAGGTTCAGAAAATCATGTCCACACAGATGGAAAATGGCTGCGGCATCCTGAGCACCTCCGCCTCCGCCGCTTGTTTTGGAGGGAGAAATTGGAAGTTTGGCTCCGCAACAAGGGCTCGGTTTGTGAGCTTGGAGGAAGCACAAGGAGGAAAGCCCAAAAGAGCCAGGGCTGGTTTCCTAAGCACAGGCAATGCCTCCTTTGTTTAACAAACGAGGGAGTTCAACACACAAAACCTCTTTGCCTGGGAGATGGCAGCGCCACTTCCTCACCGAGTTCAGCACTCCACTATTTTGTATGACTTTTTTTTTCCTTTTGGCCTATTTTCTGCATCAAGAGAATTTCAATTTCCCTCCAAAAGCAACTTGATAAAGATGATAAAAAGATAAAAAAAGTGGGAAGAAAAGTGTTGGCACAGCTTTCCCTGAAGTAGATGCCTATAAACAGCTGTACTGGAGCATGTAATTCTTTCAGATAAAACATATTTGTTATTTTCTAAGACACTTTAAATTTAAACCCACAAGTTTGGTGTTTGGCCTGCACTTGGTTGTCAGATTGACACATCCTGATTAACCAAGGAGAATTAACCTCTCTGAGTGCAGAAAAAGCTGATTATTTAAAATAAATCAAAGATTCTCTTCCAGTTCAGCTCACATGGACAGTCAGCTATTTTAAGTCAATCCACACAAATACATTTATGGCTGCACATGCCCTGGCATCCGTGGGTTTGCTAAGCTGCTTGACCAAACCCTGGGTTTTTCTTGCAGCCACCTTGAGCCAGAATTGTCTGGGGGGGGATTCTAAGGAAGGGCAGAGCACCTCAGCAGCCCCAGCTACGTGTGCCCAAGCCTCTGCCACGTCTCCATCACTCCCTTCTCAACCCCTTCCACCATCTCCCACTTCCTCCCTCGGAATGAATCCTGCCACTACTGATTGGTGACACCATTAGCTTCTGCTGTCACCAGAGCTGACAATTCAAAAGGCCCTGGAGAGCTGTCTGCAGAAACACAATAAATGAGATCTCTTAATTAACGCCTCCCCTAACTAAATAAATTAACTTTATGCAGCCGATATGTCGCGTCTTCACAGTTTGAGGGTGACTGAGTAGCTGAAAACGTCCCTCTCCTCGCAGCTATTGGAAAGACTTTTTTGCTTGACAGTGTTTCTATAAACAAACCCGGCTCCGAGGTGGCTGCGGGTGCTTGTGAAGGGAGGGAGGGAGGGAGGCTGCTGGAAGCAGGCCAGCTGGCATCCCTCTGCTCCAGCATCCCTCAGCACCCAGGCTTCCAGGAGAAAGCCCTCACCTGGACCAGGGAGGGGAAGAAACCCCCCTGCAACAGGAGAGATGTGGGATGTGGACTCCTGCATCCTTAAGTGGATGCAGAGACAAGGCAACACACCTCCATCCCTTCCCTGGAGGAAAACCAGCTGCAGCCTTGCCAAAACATGGAGAAAAAAAAGCCAAGAATGCTTCACCTCCCAAGTGAAGGCTCCTGAATGCAGCCTTGCAGTGAGAGCCACTAAACCTAATCACAAAGATTAAAACAGAAAGGACTTGGGCACACAAGAGTTGGGATTTCAGCCCTTCTGTTGGACAAAGCAGATCTCACACCCTCACAAAGAGATCCCTGCTTAAATAGGAGTGTGGGAAATGGCTCCATGTCCACATTTCACATTCAGCACGGATCCTGATGGATCCACTCAGTGTGGCACAGCTTAGATGCTAGCTATACTATGCTCTATATATATGTACTGTACTATACTAGCACCAACACACATCCTCCTCTCCAAATTCACCTTTCCTTTCAGGGCAGGTGATACAGCCACACTGTCTCCAAAGGTGGCCTTTTCTTTCACCTCTTTTCCCTTCACTTTTCTCTCCCTTTTAACACAACAAGCAGGGTCTTCCTTGGGAAGGAAGGAAGGGGAGCTGGGCTCTTGGTCAGAGGGGAGAAAAAAAAACCAAACCTGAAAGCTTACCACTAAAAAAGACATTCTCCTTTGGGTCTGAATCACCAGCTCAGCTTTTGGTCCTTGAAGAAATGTGATAATCCAAGGGAACAGACTCAAGGCCAAAATCAGATTGTATTATCCAGGTATTATCACCAGGGCGCCCTGCAGAGATGCAGCCAAGAATTATTTCCTCCTCACTTTCCTTCGCCTGGTGGAGCATGACGGAGAGAAAGACTCTTCCTACTTTCTTTTTTTTTTTTAAGGAAAATAATTAGATTTTTCAAGAGGCTTGGATTTGAAATCAATTTCCCAATTAAAAAGCATAAGGTTTATAGTTGGTGTAGGATTTAAGCTGGGGCTGTTTGTTTGCCTTCTGGGATTGATGCATAACCCCCAAGTGCCATCATTGTCACTACATGGACAAGAACTCTTTAAGTAACCCTTGGGGGAAGTGTTTTCCTGCTCAAAAACAGTTTAAAGGATGGATAACAAAAAAAAAAAGACAATGCTCCTGCCAAGTAAAACCACACCGGGCAGGTAATATTGAAAGGTATTAAAAAGCAATGTCCACTTTCTTTGCAGGAGCAAGGAAAAGGGTCTCCAAAAACTGAAGACACAGGAGGAGGTGGATTCTCTGATGTGCATTAAAGGGGCTGGTTAACTCCAGCCCCTTAATTCTCCCCTAAGTTCCTCCCCTGAGGGGCATCACCAGCACCTCCTTTTTGCCTAGCTCCCTCTGAAGGAACTGGTTCAAGGCTAAACTCTCTTATCACCTACAAGCAGAGCCTGACCTCTGCCATACTTGCAGCAAGTCCTATTACTTTGGGGTAGGGTCCCATTATTCTGGTGGTTCAGAGCTAGAAGCTGATTATTGCAAGCCAGGAAGGAGCATTCTGGCTTTTTCCATGTTTACAGCTTTTATCACAGAAAAATCCACCTGCGCCAGCTATAAAAACAGATAAAATCTCCCAGCAAAGCCTGCTGTCCTCAAGATCCCCTGTCACTAATAAGTCCCTGTACTCTCTGGGAATGTCCCCCCAAAAGCTGTAAGGGTTTCTACCAGTTTAATCTGGCCTGTGATCCTGGCTTAGAGGAGCTCTGCAGACAACCTGAATGCTGACAGCACGGCACGTGGCTGCACTGACCAGGCTCAGAGCAAGCTGGATCAATGCTCCCATCATCTTAGCAAAGACCAAGGGGAGAAGGAAGACAAGCAGATTAAAAAGTTATATCTCTTTTTTTTTTTTTTGTGTAGCAGGGGAGATATTTTCACACACACAGCACAGGAAGCTCCTTCATGGCCGTGCCTTCACTTCCTTCCAGGCATCAGGGAGGTTTTGTCCCCTGCCACTGCAATGTAAAGTAGATGTGGAGGTGGCCCAAAGACAGCTTGGAAGGAAGACAGGGAGTGGAATCAGAAGCAGTGAGCGGTGCTGAGGGACCTGCAGGAGCCTGAGGGCGAGGAGATGTTGGGAAGCCATCACAACCAAGTAAAGTTGTTGGAGGAGGGACGCCGGGGGTTGGCGCCCGAAGGGAATGAGACTGCACACAGCCTCCAAGTCTTTTAGGCTTTCTCAGAACCCTGGTGCCACCAGAGAGCATTTGATGAGCTGAAAAAAAACCCCTCACCTTGCATTTTAAAAAGTGTCTATCTCCTGCAGCCCAAGAGGGAAGAGTGGCGGAGGAGGAAAAAGTGCAAACACCCCGTACAAACTGCAGGGGAAGGAAGGAATTGGGAGAGAGGCAGAACCCCAGGCTTGATTCACACCTATTGATGGAAATTAGATGAGTTTCCCTGAAACTGCCTCCTTCCCACACTTTTTTCCCCTCCTAACTCATCCTTTGATCCTTCTTGCTCAAAGAACCCCTAATTCTAGTGGACCCATTTTACCAAAGCTTGAAAAGACACTGGGGATCAGCAGGAAGGGATCTTTCCCTCCAGGAAAGGAGGAGAGAGCTGCTTTGCTCATCTTGGAGTGAAGGGCTTTGCCCCACCTAAGGCCAGAAGCTGTGACAAGAGCTGTGTTCAGCAGCTTTTTCACCAGGATATTCCTCCAAGCAAAGAGGGAAGATTCTCCAGCTGCCGACAAAGGGAGAGCTTCCGGTTTGAAATTTTTGCCAAATTCTTGCTTTCACAAGAGAGGGAAATAGTCACTGAAGTTCACTTTTCAAAAAACAAGCTCTCCCTGAGATAACCTGAGGTTCTGAGGGGAAATAAGCCGAAGGACAAGGCTGTGTGGGACTGCTGGAGGGGACGAGAGCTCCTGCACACGCTGCCATCACCAGCATTCGGATGCCCTGAGATGACATTATCACTTCTATCCTCATCTCTCCTTTCCAATTCCCAGGGAGTGAAGCGAAAGGAGAAGTTTTTGAGGGACAGGCAAGCACAAGTGCACTTTGACAGCGCTACCAACACAGTGCCTGTATTCATTGGGGCAGCTAAAAGCAGCAGGAATAACCTCAGG
This sequence comes from Anthoscopus minutus, assembly GCA_013399455.1. Taxonomy (NCBI): domain Eukaryota; kingdom Metazoa; phylum Chordata; class Aves; order Passeriformes; family Paridae; genus Anthoscopus; species Anthoscopus minutus. The sequence goes on from VWYI01010744.1 coordinate 1,285,026, forward strand.
AGAGGCAGGGGAAGATCCTGGGATGTGCAAGACCTTGATGTCCCAGCCCCACTGCCCTGGTGCCCCTCGCTCCCTCCACTCAAGATGGGATGTAACCCCCTTAATTTGAGGATTTACGAGACACAAATGCATTTGCTGCCCCTATTTCTCCTTCTCTAAGTCAGCCTCAACTGTAAGCCTCACTGGCTGCTTGAGGACAATGTTTAGAAGCTCACTAATTCCTTTTTATTTGTTTGAGCAATTTTTAAAACCTGTTTTTTGGTTCCCTGCTGCCTTCATGGACACACTTCAGCTAAAACTGTGGCTCCAATGGGATATCATTCATCCAGGGCCTGAGAGGGAGCAAAGAAATTGTTCACTCACTCTCCAGACAAGCACAGGAATGCCAAATTCCCTCCCATTCCTGCTGTTCCATAAAACTAATTTTATGCATGAGGTGAGATCGCATCTTTCCTAAAAATAATAATAAGAATAATAATAATGAATACATTTTTCTCCAGTGACAGCAGAAGTGATGAGGTTTTCTTTACCACAAAGTAGACTTTTCCAGAGAACACATTTACAAGCTACCTGCTTAAAATGCACAAAAACCAGCCAGAACTGGAGGATGAAGGAATTTATGCAGCTTCCTGGGTTATTCTGGAGTGGAAAGGTTAAGGAGTCATACACAAACCTGTCTCCAAAGCAGTGGATCGATGCTCATAGGATCCACGCACACAACTGGAATGAGGGAATGAAGACCATTGAAGCAGAGATTCCCAGTTACTAACTTTGGGAAGAATAAGGCTTTAACAAATCCAAACCAGGACTCTGGACACAGACACCAGATAGCACCCCATGGAAAAAACCCAATATCCAAAGTGAGTATGGGAATCTCCAGCCCTCGCCTTACCTGCAGAGAGCTCAAGGATGACTCCACTCTTCCCTGCCAAGCCCCAAACCCCAGCTGTAATGAAGAAGGGGAGATGGGAAGAAAAACAGATAAATCAAGGCCTTGCAGAGATGCCAAGAAATGCAGAAGTAGCATTGGAGGTAAAAGAGCACATTACGAGGAGACGTCTCAGGAGAGAGTCTGACTGCGCCACGCAAGAAGGATGGGGGAAGGAAAAGCTTTTAACACCTGTTTGCTTGCACTTATAAATAAGAAAAGAGGCAACTGCAGTAAGAGAGGGCAGTAGACACCAATCTCTCCTTGAATCATGCTTGCTGCCCCCTCCGTGAACTCCACGCTTTGCGACGGCGGCAGCTGCAGGAGGAGGGAGAAGGGGAAGGGATGGATCGCATCCCGCTTCCTCCCGGAGGCGGACACGGAGGAGGCGCGGCTCCAGTCACACACGCAGACACGTTTCCCAGAAAGGAAAGCTGAGAAACATAACACCTATAATTAGAGGGTAAGAGGCGCAAATACAACGGCGAAATTAAAAAGCAGGGAGAAGTCCAGAGGAGAAAAGCAGAGCTTCAGCGTGGGCAAATTTGCAGCCCTTGAACCTGGTTTGCTCTGCTAGGGCACTCAGCATTCCCAGCCAGAGGAATTCACACATTCATGAGGATGAGGAAGGCCTAGCTAACAGAGCAACCCTGAGCACACAACCGGCAGGATATAGGAAAAACCCTTTCCCACAAGCAGGGATGGAGATACTTCCTCCATCATTTGCTCCCAGGGCTGGATATGTTTAGCAGTGACTGCAGAGAGCTGTTACAAGCAAGGTTATGGACACTGAGGTCCCCGATTAAAGATCTGGATGTGCTGTGCTGAGGAGGGCATCTCTCTATTTGCAACCCACACACAGGAGCACAGGTCCCTCCAGCCAGAGACCACAATAAAACAGCTGTTTAACACAAAAGGGTGCCCAGACCTCCTTTTGTCTCTGCCCTGAGCACTCACGGCTTTGTTTTAGATGGGTATGGCCCAGAGGCAGCTGTGGCCTCCACACCTCCCTACCAGACAAGTCCAGCTGAATCAACAGGGCCATGCCCTCCTTGGAGACCTGTGTCACTTGGCTTTGCACCATCTTGCAGGAAAGGCCACTGAGGAGAGCAAAGTCCTGAATTATAACAAGCAACCAAGACCTAGGAAGGGAGAAATGCAGCAAAGCAATTTGCAAGCCCAGTTGTCTGGTCACGAGATGGACAGAGGACCACTGCAGCACACACAGCAACCTCTTGCATTTCCCACTCCAGAATTCTGGTTTTTTCCTGTAGGAGAAAGTTAAGGCTGCTGGCATCCAGCATCAGAGGGCTGTGCTTTGGATGGAAGATACTGAACACCAGCTCCACACTCCCACTCAAGGGTGAGACAGAGCTGGAAGAGTTTGTTCCCTCTGATGTGAAGTTACACCCATAACCTCTACTCATCCGGAGACTCGAGCAAAGCTCTGCCAAAGATTTGACACCACGAGAGGCAAGGAACACAAGCAGTTCTGGGTGAGCTGACTTCCCTGTCAATGCCTGGACTCACAGCAGAGGAGAAAAACTGGCTGTGACAGCCCAGCAAGTGCAGCAGTGAGGCCGTGGAGCAAAGCCAAGGCGCTGTGACCTCCACGTCCTGTTCAGGAGAGCAGCAGGACAGGGGAGCGGCCGACCGCAGTCCTGGCTGGATCAGCCTCCTGGCTAATTCCACTGACACACAGAGAGAAGCCACACCATCAGCTATTCCCCAGTTATTTTTAGTAGCTGATGACTCTCCTGGAAGCACGCCACGGTGGTGGGTCACAGGGATGACTGCAGGAGGGACAAGCGTGGCCCCTCTGCCAGGACCGTGCCAGCCGCAGTGGATGCCAGCCCGGGTTTGAGGGAGCTGCTGATAAAGGTGTCAGCAAACAGAGGGCAAGCTCCAGCTGCCATCCCTCCATCCTCATCTTCTCTTTGCCCTTTCACCTGGGGAGCACCTGGGTCTCCCTGCTGGCTGCTCTAGTCTCACATATCCCAGAGGGGCTGCTGGGCTGGCAGCGCTGGCATGGAGAGACCCTTTCCTCCAGGAACACAGACAAGAGTCCATCGTTATTACTGAAGAAGGAGAGAGGGCATTGCCCCTGCAATGGGCTAAAGACCACAAGAAAAAGCCCTATGGGTCATGTCCTGGGGTGAACTGGCAGCTGCTCTGCAGCACCTGCGAGGCAAACTGAACCAGCCAGCCAGGATCACCGCTTCCCACAGCCCTGGCCAACACCTGAGTTGTCCTGGCATCTCTCTAGACTGCTGCTGGCCATCAGGAGAAGGAGCCCAATGCTTCAGCAGGGATTAGGCTGAAAACCAATGACAGTTTCCTTTATGCTACCAGATAGATACACCAGAGAGCTACAAAGGAATGCAGCTCCAGCAAGGAACTCAGCTGGGTTTTCCATCCTATCTAATATATCCCCCCCAAAAAACTGTCTAGGACAGCATCCCAGAAGGAATGCAGCAGGGCAAGGACAGTGGGAAGAGAAGAGCAGCTGGAGTTGAGCACAGTTGAGCCTCTGGGGGTTTGAGTTACCACAGAGTTATGGATTTACTCTCCACCTGCACCTGGAGAAAACACCCCCATGTCTGGCACAGCAGAGCTGGCCTGGTAAAATCTTAATGCTGAGGCACCCCAGCTGAGCAGAGCCAAGGTAATGCAGAATAAATAAAGAGATGGCATGAGAATTTCAATATTCCTTTCACTGCTTTAGAACCCAAACCAACAAAGGCAGGAATTGAGGAAGAAAATGGGATATTCAGTGCTTTGAAGTCATTCCATAGATGCATGATGCAAAGGGCTTAATCTGGGGGGAAAACAAGGCACAGCCAACTGCGTTGTACTTGGCTTAGAAGGTTTGACCTGGTTGGGATCAGAATGAATATAGTTGTGGCAATGATAAAGCTGCCTTGGGGCCATATCCTGTGGGTCCACAGGGGTGGCGAGGAGTTGAAAGGAGCAGGCAGAATTTTGCAGATTAAATTCTTCCCAGTTCACCTCTTTTAAGGTCTTGCAACATCAAAGAGAAGTTTGAACAGTCCCACCCAGTGCTGTGCCCACAGCATCCCTCACCCCACTGCTGGGATTTGTCCCACTCAGCCCTAATCTCTGTCTGATGCTGCCAGGGCAGTGGGGATCCAAATGGAGCCTCCTGCAGGGCTAGCTCCTCACAGTTCTTCCTCAGTGACCCATCCGTGAGGTTGGGGCACTTGGTTGCTCCCCAGCATGGGCACCCTCTGCTGAGAAATTCCCCAATTTTTGCCTTCCATAGATGATTTATTTCAATTTACCTGCGGCCCAATTACACAGCGTTAAGGGAGTAAAAAACCGTGATGCGTGCAAACTGTTGCTTCACTAAATTAGTTTGGTTGGTTGCATTGTTTAGGATTATTATGTTAATGCATTCTGATCTGATACCTGTTCTGTTTTGCTTTACAAAAAAAAAAAAGAACTGGTAAGAATGAATCTCAAACCTGCAATAAGGACAGGGTTTAGCAAAAAAAGGGGGTTAGAAACACAAGTGTTTGGGCTGTGAAACAGTAAGTGAGGAAACGAGGTGAAGCATCACAGCGAAGGGCATTTACTTCCCACGTCCCTCCCCACCCCAAACTTCCCAATTGATCCTGATAACTAATATATATATATAATTGCAATGAACTGCAGGCAGACTGAAGTTCAAACAGATGCACTTGCCAGTCCTTTGGCAGAGCTGTGTGTGTGCAGAACGGCAGCAGCACCAACCCTGCTCCCTCATCAAGAGGAATTGTCTGGATATCGGATGGAGCACGCACGCAGCTCGGGCTGGTTAAGCTGTGACACTCAGTGAATGTGAATGAAGACAGGAGTTTTTAAAGGCCTTAGAGGAATTAGGCACCCAAAACACACAGGCTGGCATTTAATTCCCCTGAAAACCTAGTATTTCAACTGCCTTGCTGAAAAGATTTCCTTTGATAATCCAGAAAGCTGACATAATACCCGACAAAGACTTCTAATTTTTCTCTTTTTTCTCCAGCACACTTGGGATTCAACATAATGATTCGGTTGCAGGAGGAATTTGGTCTTACACTTCTCCTTGCACGGCCTCCAGCCTTTTGGGAAGTTTCACAGGGCTTCATTATGGTAATAAATGAATAAAATCTCCAGCTTAGGGGAATGGGTACAACCTGCAAGAAGAGAAATCCCTTTTCTTCCTTACACCTGCTCGCATCCATCCGCTGCCCATAGTTTTAGCAAAAAGTCAACCTAAATATTGAACTACTGCTTCACCTAAACTAAACTCAAGAGCATCACTGGATGCCCTCCTGGAAGCATCCCTGCAGACAAGGAGAGCTCAGCCACCTCCCTGCCCCATCTGCTTCACAACAGTTTGAAGGAAACCTGAGAAAAGGCCCTCAAAAAAGCCAATGAAGTTATTCTGAAGCATCTCTCATTCACCAATCCTAGAAAGAGTTGTCCAAATGGAATATCTCCCAGAAGGAGCTGTGCAAATGGGTCAATTCCCAGAGCTTAGACTGCAAGCCACTGCTGTCAGCATCCCGAGGCTGCTCAGCATCTAAGCCTCCTGACACTCTGGATTTTCCCAACGCCCTTCTCCATCACTGGGACAAATTATTTTCAGGGCCATGTGATGCAAGGGCTGGAAATAGGCTCTGATTACCATTTTGTGCCTATTTAACCCAAACAGGAAATACCAGTCTCCTCCAGGGAGAGTGTGTGGGGCTTGGCAGAGACACCTTGGAGGTGACACAGTTGGAGGACACCAACTGTCCCCCGTCTGGACCCCTCCATGCAAGAAGGACAAATGGACAGAGGGACTGGGCACAGAGAGTTATATAAAAATAAAAATATATATATATATATATAAATATATAAAAAAGCACCAAGAATGCTGCAGGCTCCTGACCATGTGGGAATTTATTACTGTTAGAAGAAAGCCACCTGCATCAGGAGGGAGCAAAGCCAGCAACCGAGATCCATATCAGGCGACAGAAAGAAGGGTGGGACGTGATGAGAATTGGCATAAATAGGAGGCTGAGGCAGAAATCACAGGAAAATAAGGAAAGGAGAAAGAGAAGAGTTGGGCTGCACAGCATCCCTGGGTCATCAGATCCGGCCCTCCTGCTAAAAGCAGGAAGGGTTTTATCCCCCTCTATTCCCACAGGAAGGCTGGTCCACAGTCCTGTTGCTCTCTAATTGTCAGAAACGATCTTCCAATTTCCAGGCTGAATTTATTCTGGGCCAGTTTACGTGCATTTGTTCTTGTGCCAACACTATCCTCGGGCATAAATAGTTCTCCTTCAGTGCTGCTCTGCCCTCCCCATCTTCCACCAGTGTATTTATAGGCAGCTATCTTCCTCAGCTTTCATTCTGCTAATTTAATTAAGCCAGGCTTTCCTCGTCTCCCCTCCAAACGCACCAGCTTCATTTCTTTTATCGTGTTAGCAGCCCTTTCCCAGCCCTGCTCTCCAGGCTGGCTCCAGCCTCCCTCGGAGGAAAGCACGAGGCACACAATCGCCAGCGGTGATCTCCCCTGGAAAACAGATGCTGGGGAGCCCAGTGCCTAATTGCAAAGGAACACAGACAGGCTCCTCTTTTATCCTGTCAGCTATTCTGGATCAGTTAAGGACCATAAACATGAGGAACACGAGCAGGTCCCGGAGTGCTTTGCAATGTGTTCAGTTTACATTTCAGCTGAGTTGTCTCGCTGTGATCCTGGACTCGTTCTTCTTTTTCCAATTATGCTACAGCGCTTTGGGAAAGCATACGATGTCCCTCGGATTAAATATTATCCTATTTGGTGCTCGACAGCAGCTCATATTGCAAAAGGAGAAAGCTGTGGCCAGTGGAGGGGATGACAAAAGGAGTTTTCACTCCTGCTTTTCTCGGGAAAAAAAGAACTCCATGGGATGTAAATATTGCTGTTTCACTGAGCATTTGGGGAGAAGTCTAACCCATGGACTTCCTAACAACCAAAGACCAGGAAAAAGTGGCAACACAGGGTAAAGCTGTGGAGGGTCAGAAGTTGGACTTTGCTCATCTTTGTGAGTCCCTTCCAACTCAGGATATTCTGCAATTCTTTTTTGTTTAGATATATGTCGAACAATGCCAATAACATCAGATCTTTCATACCTCTGGTAGTTCCCATTTTCTAGTTAGAAGATGTCATTTCCTTCAATATGAGTGGAAAAAGGGACAGATTAATAAATACAGCCTGAGAACTTGACAACCTTTGAGGTCCTTTCCAAACTTAATGGATCTGTGATTTACCCAGGGTACAGCTCAAACCAGGCTGTGAGGGAATCTCCATCCTCTTTCCATGAGGGGCTTTGTGCCTGGATATGACCTCTTAAGAGAAGCAGAGGCACAGAGACTCAGAATCCTGTCAGAAACTCTGAGGGGTGTCTTTGCAGCTGGGAAAGGCTGACAGGTAAAACAGGACTCTGCTGAACAGCAACTCTGATTTTCAGCCCACCTGATCATGGTTGTGAGCCAGCAAAAACTGTTTCCTGCCTCATGGAAGCACCTTCTGTGCCTTTCTCACCGGTGATTCACACCAGCTCTTGGCTCAACAGCTCCACACAGAATCCCAAACTTCTCACCCTCCATGTCAGTCTCCTGATGACATCAACCAGCAAGAGCTGTCCGTGGCAGCACCAAAAGCAGAGGTGAAGGGGTACAAACACTTTTTCCATGGCAATTAGCCCAGGAGAGGTGCCAGGTGGCAGAGCAGAGGAATTGCCCCCGTGTGCCACCACATCCCTGCTGGGCAAGGCACTGTTTCCACACTGTATCCCCAAACTGCTCCTTGCAGGCCTGGAGACCATTTCCTGGGATAATTTTTGATCACCCAGCAAGCAAGACATGCTGCCTCCAGCCAAAACTGAGGAGGAAAGGTGCGGCTAGAGACCAATTTGCTGTAGTGTAACCACCAGAAATAGTGGAGGAAAAATTGAAATATCCTGCAAGAATCCTCGGCTTTTCAATAAATAAGGAAAGCTGCTGTCAAGATGTAAAATAGGCAGGTGTTATTTGTAGGAAAGCAAATTGTGGTAGGGTGCAATAGGGCCAGAGGAACAGTTACCCACAGCCTCTCACTCTCATTTCTTTGTGGAAAACACGGTGCTGGCTGGCAAACACAAAAGTCACAACCATTTCCAGCAGTGTTAGAAACTCACCCAAACACATCAACCATTTGTCAGAATGACAAAACTAGCAAGAAAAGAGAAGAGGGAATATGTCCTCTTCAAGCATCTCCACAGGGGATTCACAGAAACTGGGTGAGAAAAATTAGGCAAATGGCTGAAATCCTCCAACACATCTTGCTTCATTTGTGATTTTACACCTCTGGGTTGTTAAAGATTTTCTGAGCCAACAGTTTCTGCTCAAAGAGAGAAGTGCCCACTGCAGAGGACTCAACAAGGCCTTGTAACAGGCTCTCCCAGATAGAAACAGGCAGATTTAGAGCCAACACCTCCCAGCTAAGGGAGGATTTTTATCATTAATAACAAGAGAGCAACTGTGAAGCACCCAGCACTGTCAAAATATTAACTTTTAATTGCAGCGTGGCAATTCCTCTAACCTGTGCCCTTCTCCTGCAAGGAGCTCACAGGGGACAGGGCTGGCCAGGCTTCTCCTGGCCCCTGCTGAGGAAGGAGATGGATGGCCAGCCCCAGGGCCACATGATTGATTTCCCTTGTTATCCAGAGCAGGAAAGTGGGATGGAAGGGTGGCAGCATCCCTGGGTGTGGGGTTTGTCTTTTTCCAGCTCCAAGTGAGCAATTAACGTGACAGCAGGCAGGAGGTGTCACAATTTTGACAAGGGTTATGTGTTGCATCACGGCTGGGGAGCCAGGTGGGATGAGCCCTTCCTTCCAGAACAATTTTTTTTTTCTTGTTGTCCCTCCTCCACTGTGTTTTCCCCCATGCCACATAGGAAGCACAGGTGGAATTAAGGCTCAAACATCTGATGCTGCCCAGGTGTGATAGAGGAAAAGGACTTCTTGATGATGAAGCCTCCAGCCATCCTGAGTTAATGCTTGCACAGCCTGACCCAAATGAAAAAGTTCCTAGGAAAGTTTCTTTCTAACTGACAAAGCTCAGTTTAGCTCTTGAAATCAATCCCTAGTTTTCATTTCCATATTGTTATCACTCCCAGCTCAATGCCCATAACACTGAAATCAAATCTTTCAGTGAGGCTGCAAAGGGGGTGAGTAAGAAATCACTAAAAACTTCACCACTTCCCATGGAAAATTCTCCTGCAATCTCAGTTTTAAAGGCAGGTTAACAATGGGCTGGGGCTTGGTGGTTTAAGGCTTTTGGAGCTTGAACAAAGGCGCCAACCATGACACTGTGACACCCACAGCGTGATGAATGTGTGAAGCAATCACTGCCACTGGCCATAACAGAAATGAAATATGGCAAATGGTAAATCAGGGTGGGAGGGAGGAGGAGAGAGCACTGGAAGCACCATAGTGGGAGAGCCCCTGGCTCAGTGGGCATTAATGGATGCAGAGAGGGAAAGACTGGCTGGATTTTTCACTGCTCCCTCCAAACCATCTGCATCCCTCACTCCAAAGGAAAATAAACAAGACCTCATCTAAACACATCACTCCAACACCCTGAGCTGCTGCCGAGCCCTCTGCTGACATCCCAGGATCTAGTGGGGGGGTTGGTTCTCAGGAAAAACACCTCACTGGCAATTTTTTGTCCTGGCTCAGCCCCTTGCTCCAAGGTGGGAGGAGGGCATCTGCCTGTGTGCATAATTGGGCACATAAATAGGTCAGCACTGGCTCGTGGGGCTGCTGCAGACACAGATGCATTTTTCTTGCATCCTTAGGCAAGCTGGAAAATGTCACTTCCTTGCTCAGCGATCACTAAACATTTTGCTGCCCTCAGTGCCCACCTGCTCCACATCTGCAGCCCTGGGAATAAGCTGGAAAACTAAGAACAGGTTTCTTTTTTTTCCATGTATTTTGTTTGACTTTGGTTTCTTTTTTTTTTTAAAGGCACACAGAGTGATTTAGAGCCCAAAGCTGGGGCCAATGCCCCGACCCACTTCTCTTCCCTTTGTCACCTGGGCCCCTGCAGCATCCTTCACCTCCATTTTTATTTTAATTGTGTAAGGGAAACCCCTAAACCAGCAAAACCAGAAAGTTTTCATAGGAAGCTGAAAACCAAGCAAAGCCCAGGGAGCAGAGCAATTCCTGCAGAGGGGTGAGAAGCTGTTGCACATCCCAAGGGCAAAGTCCTGACCAAGGAGAAGGAGGGAGCTGCCTGTGTACATCTGCATGCAGAAGGAGTTGCACACATGCCAGAGGGGCTACTTTCCCTTCTTCCATCCTTGGGGAGGAACATCTGGAGCAGGACTTAAGTTCACAGACAGGTGTTTGATGCTAAATCCTGTGCTAGTTAAAACAAGAGGATTTGGGGAGCAGGCTCACAGCAGTGTTTGAAACAAGCATGGATGAGGCAAATCTTTCCTGACCGCTGTGTGGAGGCGAGGGGAGAAAGATGAAACAGATGAGTCCAAGAGAAGGAAAGGAGCAGGGACACTGAACAAAGCTGAAGCTCTCAGGGAAGCTAGAAGACAGCTGAAGATGCTTCAAAAAGGACTGTGCTTTCTATCTCCTAGCAACAGATGCCAGCAAAAAGAAGATAAAAAACAAGGGAGATGGTCAGAAGATAGACTTGGCAGAGGAAATGGGGGTTTTGCCAAGCCTCACCCCGCTGGACCCTCATCCCTCCTCTCTTATGGACACCACTCCAGTGCCCTCATCCCAGCCAGGCTATTTTTGCCCCCAGTGGCCAGGGTAAGAGGTTTGGGTGTTTTCAGCCCCACTCACAGCACCTCTTGTTCTCTCTCCCCAGCTTAACTGTGCCACAACAGCTGTGCAAGGACAACCAAACATCTTGGTAGCTTAAAGGGAGCCCCCAAAATTACACATAGGATGATGCTCAGCTGAGAGCAAGCACTCTGGGGTCTTCTGCTGCTCAGTATTTCAGGCTCCATCTGCTTCCCTGCAAGTGTATCCATCTGCAAACAGGGCAATATTTACAGACCCCAAAGCATCTGGCACCAGGATGCTTTAACCCATTAGGAAATGGCTGGAGAACTCCACACTCAGGGCTTTTAAAGACATTTGGAGGGGGGGAAAAAAACCTGATGGGCAGGAAAAATCCCCCCTGCCCATCCCTGTATCAATTACAGAAGAGGCATTAAAAGGTTTTAGCAATGATTTCTTGTCAATAACCTGGATCTTCAAGTCCCAGCGTTCTTATTCAAACTCTCCTGGGAGCAAGACATCCCAGCAAAGAGAGACATACCACAGACACATCACAGCAAAGGCAGAGGAAAGATAATAGAAAGGAGATATTGGGCAGAGAAAATAAGATCAGAGACAGCAATCTGTAGGAACAGAGACAGATCACGAGTTTAAAGGAAGGTGATTCTTCACTCTACGCCTATACAAATTATTTTCTTCCCTCTGCAGCTCCCTCCTCCCCTCTCCCCCGATGATTTGAAGGCTTTGGGAGCTGCAGTAAGTGTGACTGTTTCTCCGTGAGACTCAGCCAAAGATTTAAGTAGGCAGGAGGAAAGCACTCTCCTTTTCCATCAGTGTTCAATAGAGAGAGAGAGAGGGGAAAAAAAAGGAACAAATAAAAAAGAGAAGAAAAATCAGGAAAGAGTCCAAGCTGCGAATCGTTAAAAGAAAACACAACTAGGAACATAAAAACCAAAGAGATGGAGTGGAAAAATACGTCCAGGAAATCCTTCCTCCCTCCAACACTTCTCATGTGTGTAAGGTTTTAACGCAGAGATTAATCTGCAAAGCTGCTGAGCCAGAGCTGGGCAAACTGGCCTGGGAGGAGCCTTCTCCTCCAGCTCTTCTGGTAATTCCCGAGACAGACCTAAGGGAGGACGTTGGCCTTGGGATTGTTCAGCCCTTGGGTGATAAAGAGGGGGAGCACGGGGCTGGTGCTGGTTATGATAAGGCTGCTCTGAGCATGCTGAGTATCAGCTGATTATCAGTTATCTCACTAATCCAGATCTCTGGGTCCAAAACTCTTTTCCTGACCCCGCAAAACCCTCGTATGAGGCTGGGGCTCTTTGAGCAGGCGCTTGTGTTACGGAGGTTTTGTGGCACATCCCACTCGCTGGCCTGGTTTCCTGAGGAAAACAGGGAACACACGGTCACAGCATCCATCTCTCCTTCACTAAACAGTTCTGAACCTGACAGTCCATTTTTACTTCATCCAAAAAAGAAAAAAAAAACAAACCCAAACCCACTGGGCACCACAAGTGTCATCCTCCCCAGTGAAAGCAGTTAGGGGAAACGTTTTACTGATTCAGAGGAATTCCTACCAGGAGAAATCACACAGCAACTCCACACAGAGCCCAAGCACCAGCAAAAAGCAGGTTTTTGAGTCTTGCAGATCATGGGGTGGCTCATTTTCATTACATCAGGAAAATTCAGTGGGGTGGAACAGAAGAAGCTGTTACTGATGCAATCAGAACTCACCCTCAGACAGGTGATGTTGAAGGAATGCTTTTTTTTCTGTCATTCCCATTCTCCAATGGCATTCCCAGCTCACAGAAACAGGAATATTGCAGGATGAGGGCTTGCCTGATTATTTCCTCTTCTTTCCAAGACCTTCATCTTTCTTTGCCACCAAACATTGCCTGGAGCCCGTCCAGAACTTTCCAGGAGCACAGCGTCTTGAGTGTGCATGCCTTGCAGCTTTTCCATTCTTCTTGATGTTATAAAACTGTCTTGTAAAAGCAAAATTAAAGGCTTGAGTGCTGGCCACAAAGCCCTTCCCATGGCCATGTTTTCTGTTGTGTGCAACTCCAAGACAGAAGGAGGGGGGCAGAAGGGGAGAGGAAGAGAGCTTTATGCATTAAACTTCTTTATAAATCTATTGAAGGTATTTCATCACTTCCCGACATTCCTCTATAAAACCCACTCAGCTACGTTTACAAATTATAAAATTAGCTTTATGTGCAGGGTCCAGGCTAATGGCACAACTAAATCTAGGGAGCAGGAAGATTAGATGCCTCTCACTTGCCTGTGGTGGGATTTATTTTGCAGCATCCCTTCCTGGAGTAGAAGAATTTCCCTCCCAAGCCAAAGCTTTCAAAGGTCAAAAGAGGTTTGGCCACTAAGTGGAAAGTTTTGGAGAAACCACGTCTGTGGGGGAGCACATAGAGCTGGATGGCTCAGGGCAACATTTCTGCTCCACAAAGACAAAACCTTTCTGGAAAATGAGGGAATGCAGAACTGTAATCCCAGGCAAGAGAGTTCAGGCATATAGGATGGATAGAGAGGGGTGTAATACTGAGAAAATTCAGGGAAAAGGGGCAGTTTTCATTAATCTCAATGTCTGAAACTCGTGCAAGCCTGGCTGCTGGGTTAGGTGTACTTGGTCCCCTGCCACACTGTTCAGGGAAGCCTTGGGCAGTACCAGCCTGCTTCCCAGTGGTTTCCCAGTCCTTGGCTACAGCCCAGAGCACTACCCAACACAGGTCTCTGAAGAGTGCTAAAAATCCCATTACAGAGACAGGACCAGTATCAGCATGAACTCAGCACAGCACAAGTGCCAGGAAGGGAGGGGTGAGACACTTCAGCCTCTCCTGCCCAGCTCACATCCCCTCCCCAGCCCCTCTCCAGACTCCCCAGCATACAGAAAGAAGCTTGATGTTGCTTACCTGGTGCACAGGGTGCTGCCAGCTTCCCCCAGGCAGCCCAGGTCTGCGAGGAGGGATCTTATGGCACAGCAAGGTCACCTGCACAAGGTGCTTTTGGCCACTTGCTAATCCTCACAGTGCCAATCCTCAGCATTGCAGGGCAGGAGGGAGCACATTTCACCAGTTCCCTCATGCTGGAGGAGGAAACAAAAGCAAATCAGCCTCAAGCACAGGGGGCATGAAGGAAGGGAACAAGCATCTTCAAGCTTTACTTCTCTGCTCCCTTTTAAAAAAAATAATTTCCCTCTGTAGAGTATTAATCACCACAAGTCAGCCTTAGGAAGAGTTATCCATGGAGCTACACAGGGACTGCAAGGACACTGTGTTAGAGCAAGATTATTTACTTTTATAACCTTTACAGAAACAAGAGATAAGTACATCAGAACAACTTGCTCACACGCAGCAACAGCAGCAACAACTGCCTGATTCATTCCTGCAGCCTCCCATTTAAGATGCTGCTCTGGATGCCAAAGGAAGAGCCTCACAAAGCAGCACTGAACCATGCTGGGATGGCTTTGGAAGTGGCTTTTGCCTTTGAGGGCCAGTGACACCCAGGGCTTCTCAGGACACTGTGCGGTGGCACAAGGTTGGTGCAGCAGCACCGTCAGAGCCTCCCACTACTCCTGTTGGGTTTTCCCCTCCAGCAGGCACTGGCCACCAGCAGGAAGCCTTCTAAGCTCCCTCAGACACAAGTTTTCCAATGGCTCACATCCTGGGGAGCCTGCAAGAAACTGAGAACCCTCCCCTAACAACCTGACCTGCAGCTCAGAGGGATGGATGCTCATCCCCTGAGCCACAAATTTAGCCACATCTCTGCACTGCTCTCTTCCTCTTCTCCCTGCCCTCTGACAAAGAGCTAAAGTTTTGTAGGTGGTATTTGTTTCCCTGGCCCCTGGCACTGTGGCCATGTCCAGAAGCCAAGCACCATGGGGCAGCTATTGAATTTTGGGGCAGCTATTGAATTTTGGGAAAGCGTTGCAATTTTCCAGCAAATTCACCTCACCTCTCTGCCAGACTGGGATTGCTTTAAAAAAATTAAAAAAACAACAACAAAGGTGCATGGGAAAACCACAAGTTTTTCACTTGTCTCTGCTAGGATGAGCCAAACCTCAAAGTGAAAATGTTCTACATCCCTCATTTCCATTTGCCCCTGAGCTTGTGTCTTGCACCTCTGGAGCCGCCGCCCATTTCCACAGAGATTTGTGGGTGACATCCTGATCTACAGACACAGAAAGGAGGCTTTGTTTACAAGATAAGAGCCACAAAATGCAAATAAAAAGCCCCAAATAGCTCAACATCAAACAGGGTCCATATCTACCCTTTCAAAGGCATCCAGGCTGCAAAACACCACAAGCAATGGCTTTGTTTGAAACATTAAATATGATACTAAAAACATCTCCTGTGCGAAAACAACATGCATATGAGTTTGTTTACGCTAGAACTTTAATCTCTAAAATAACAGGTCTCCAGAGCTTGTTTGAGGCTGAAAAATGAATACCAAGTAATGACTCAAGGTGTATTGGGCTGGTATGGCCAGGCTTTGCTAGTGGGGGGCTACAGGAGTGGCTTCTGTGAAGCTGCCAGAAGCTTCTCCTCGGGCCAACAGAGCTGGTGCAGCCCGTGGTGAGGCAGAGTGGTCCCTGCAGCCCATGGAAGTCCATGGAGGAGCAGGGATCCACCTGCAGTCTGTGGAGCAAGGGGATGCCTGAAGGAGGCTGTGATCCCAAGGGATGCCTGTGCTGGAGCCCCAGTGAGAGAGGAGCTCAGTGCAGTGTGGAACTGCAGCCTGTGAGAAGGACTCACTTTGCAATATTTCGTGGAGGATGGATGGCCTCCCAAGGGAAGGATCCCACCTGCAGCAGGGGAAGGATGAGGAAGAAGAAGAGGTAGAGACAACAAATGTGTGATAAACTCCCCACAACCCCATTCCACATCCCCTGCACTGCTGGGCAGGAGCAGGGAGAAAACTCAGGAGTGAAACTAAGCCTGGCTAGAAGGGAGGGGTGGGGGGAAGGTGTTTTTAAGATTTGGGTTTATTTCTCATTACCCTTCTCCAGTTTGATTGGCAATAAGGAAATTCATTTCCCCAAGCTTTTGCACATGATGGTAATTCCTGAGTGATCCTTCCCTGTCCTGATCTCAAGCCTTCCATTAAATTTTTTCTCCCCTATCCAGCTGAGGAGGAGACTGAAGGGGCAGCTTTGCTGGGCACATGGCATTCAGCCAGGGTCATCCCACCACACAAGGTCTGAAGAGGCTGGGAATGATCCCCTAAAGCAGCAGGGAACTGTTGCAGGGAGTGCAGCCCTGATTTAATTAAGGCCTTAAACATACTCCAAGCCACACGATCCATCCACCCATCAATATGATGAAAAGACTGCAAGTTCCCTTAAACTCACCCAGCCACCTCATGAATCTCCTGGCTGGGAAAGTGAGGAAAAATGAACTCTCACTTCATTCTTCCATTTCCACACAAGCCTGAGCCATTTTGCTACTCCTGGGACGTGCTAATGGGAGCTATTGCTGTGCATTGAGCAGGGAGGGGGCTCCAAGCAGGAGCACAGCAAAATCCAGGTTGCTGGGACCCCATCCACATGTCACTGCCCCTCCAGATGCTCTTCCTCCAGCAGCATCCAGTTTTTCAGTGTCCCTTGGATGCCCAAAAGATACCTCCAGGCTCTGCTAAGCTACAGGAGTTATTTCAGGCATAGCAGGGCAGCCTGGGGACTGCTCAGATGTCTCTTTCCTTCCTGCTTCTCCTGGATTGTGCTGGTGGTTTATTCTCCATTTTAGCAGCAGGGAAAATCCAAGTCACACTTCACAGGCACATCCCTGAGGATGGACATGGCTCCCAGCAGCTGCCTGAGAGCAGAGGGATGGAAGCCTGAGACAGGAGGACACTCCCAGCTGGATCTCACCCACTGCTCTGCAGGAACATCCCTGGCTCAGGGGAAACAGCCTGACCCACCTGGAAGAGGAGAAGCCAAAGGGATTTAAGTCCACGCTCATGGTTACGCACATAAGGAACATTTTCCCACAGCAGACCAAATGAATAAAACAAATATTTGCCAGAAGGAAGTGTCAGATGTTTGCAGCTCTCCCTCTGCTTTCTTTTGTTCATGGGGGCTTCAAACACTTAATAACCATGTGATCCATGGACCTGTTGGTTGGGGAGGTGGGATCATCCTGAGCCAGCTCAATAGAAACATGCCTATTTCTTCCTAAACAAAACTTAAAGCAAGGAGAAAGTCTGGGAGCAGGGAGGGGAAAGATTCAATGGGGAAGCTCCAAAGAACATTTTTTAAAGTTAACATTAGTTTCATTTTGGCTCCAAACGTCACTTCAAAAAGCAGAAGTCAAAGCATCTAATTTCAAAAATGCCCAAAAAAGTGGTTTGATTTTTTTCAAATTGCTACTTTGTTGTCATCTTTTTTGTTGAGTTCAACACAAATAATTTCAGCTGACCTGAAATGCTATTTTTCAACAAGTGAATGCTTTAAAAGAAAGGAGAAAGAAGGAAA
This sequence comes from Anthoscopus minutus, assembly GCA_013399455.1. NCBI lineage: Eukaryota > Metazoa > Chordata > Aves > Passeriformes > Paridae > Anthoscopus > Anthoscopus minutus. The sequence continues at coordinate 1,302,232 of VWYI01010744.1, forward strand.
GGAAGAAAGTCTCATTCTTTAGCCTATGTGTGTGCTACACCACTAATTTTCAGTTGTTGGCTTTCTGCTAGAGATAATCGCACTGAAAAAAATGGCTGAATAAATTATTCTTCTCAAAGGTACGTCAAAAGGCCTGACAGAAAGAACAATAAAATTAGATGGTGTACCCAGAAAAAAAAAAGAAAAATATTAAGTGTGGCTAGATGGGAACCACTGGAAGTATTTATAGAAACTGAGCACCAGCATCAACACTTGAACACTTACATCGCCAAAGCCCTCTTTGCATTTAGGTTTTCCGCCTCAGGACACTGCATATGTGCTCCCTGTGATCCAAAAAATGCAAACCAAGGAGCCTCATCTTATCTGGGAGAGCTTGGAGTGACCTCAAGAGCGAGCACTCCTCACTTGGAGCTGGTGTTTGAGTTCCCTCCCTGCCGAGAGCAGCGTTGGTCCCCCGGGTAACCCAGCTCCAAGGCCTGGGGGATGGCTGCTCCATCCCCTCATTAAATAATTCTGACTCGTGAACACATCAGAAAACTTGTGTTGTGCCCTCTGACAGTTTACCTCCAGAAAGGCAAAGTTTGTCTAAGAAATCCTTTTGGGCAAATCATTCAGGCAGCATTAGTCATGTTTGTCCCTTCCTGGCGGAGACAGCTCCGGGAATTTGTGTTATTTTCATTGCCTTCCCCTGCACCTCATCCATCCTGACCAAGTGAACTTGCAACTTTATCTCATCTTCCTGCAGCGTTGGATCAAGACAGAGCTGCTGCTTCTGGCCAAGAGGAATGGCCTTAAATGCAATTTTCATCCTTTATTTTATTTTACAGACAACCCAAATGTCCCTGATATCCCAGTCCGGGCTGGCTTTTGGCCTTCAGAAGGCTCTGAGCAGTAACAGGCATAAGGACATGACTGGAAGGTCAAACATTACTGACATTATATGGATATATATTTATATGGATATATACTTATATACATACACCTCCATTGCTTTTATTTATATAGCTCTGACTATTTCTCTTTGCCTCCTGAATATTGTTTTTAGCCAGGCAAACTCCAGACACCTCTCATGTCCACATGAAAAAGATGATAGAAGTGCTTCTAAAAGTCATCCTAAAGTCTCTCAACCCTGGGTCCATGAGCACACACCCTCTTGTGTCACATCCTAGGGTTAGAAACCAGTTTTTCAGGAATTTTTCCAGGCAAGAGAGAGAAACACCCTAAACATCTGATATTTCCCTGCCTCCCTTCAAACCCCAGCATATTTCTGCCAGATCTGTACATTGGTATCTGACTGTTTTGCAGGGAAAAGCTCTTTCTGAGCCATCTCCACCATATAATTTCTTCTGACATAAATATGAATTGAGGTTATGGCCCAGTACGATCTTCCCAAGAAAAAGTGGAGATTACATCAATGTGACCCATTAAAGCAATCTTAAATACCCACTGATGGTTCATTATTGCAAGTTACTTTCCTTCCTGATGCAGAATTTATTCAATATATTGGAGGGGGAATAAAGGTCTCCAGGAAGGCATTGCCTGTGCACTGCATTAATAAAAAGGGACAGCACAAGGGATGGGCTTGACAAGTTGGAAGAGGACTTTCCATTTACACAACCCCACTGGATGAATCAAAATTCTGCTCCTGTAAGGCACGGAGGCCAAAAGGAAAACTTCAATTAAGTTGTAGCCAGGTGGGGATCAGGCTCTTCTCCCAGGAAAAAAGGGGACAGGGTAGAGGAAATGGCTTCAAGGTACACCAGGGGATGTTTAGGTTGGATATTAGGAAAAAATTCTTCACTGGAACAGGCTGCCCAGGGAAGTGCTGAAACCTTGGAAGTGTTTAAAAAATGTGCAGATGTGGCACTTGGGGACACAGTTTAGGGGTGGCCTTGGCAGTGCTGGGTTAATGGCTGGACTCTACAATCTTAGAAGTCTTTTCCAAACCAAAGGATTCTGTGACTCTAAGAAAGAGCACATTGAGCCGCCAGTTGGGCTTAGGTGAAGAAAAAGGGGTGAGGGGCTCCCCAAATCATCACCACTTGCCCCCTTCCCATCCCCTGTGCAGAAAGAGGTGAGGGGAGGCAGCTGTGAAGCTCTTCCACCCAGGTAACACAGGACTTCACAAAATCCTCTCTTATTCTGTTTTACTCTTTATCTCTGCAACCTGGATCTGAATTTATAAACATTTTGCTGTGAGTCAAGTCTGGAGGATTGGTTGTTTTCTTTACACTCCTACAATTCAATTTAAAAACAATGTTTTTGAAGGAGGAGGAGTTTGTGCTATGGAAGAAAAAAAAAACCTTTCAAACCCAAGGCTGAGAGAATCATAGAATTATAGAGTCACAGAACCATTTAGGTTGGAAAAGGCCTCCTAGATCATTGACTCCAACCTCTGATCAATCACCACCTTACAACCAGACCAGAGTACTGAGTGCCACATCCAGCTGTACCTTTGAACAATTCCGGGTGTGGCAACTCCACCACCTCCCTGGGCAGCCTTTTCCAATGCCTGACAACCCTTTCTGTGAAGAAATTCTTCCTGATGCCCAACCTGAACCTGCCCTGGTGCAGCCTGAGGCTGTTTCCTCTTGTCCTGTCTAGAGAAAACAAACACTTTCCAGCTTTTCACCCTTGCAGGCACCCAAACCTGCTCTGAGGCTCCTGGGGTTAACTGTCTCTTGAATCCTTGAGAGGAGCTCATGCAGTTTGTGGGCTGAAGCTGCAAGGAAGCATGTAGCACATCTTTCATTCTGATCATTCATAAAACATAAAATATTATCACCAGAGAATACAGAGGTCTCTTTAAAGAGATGGATTCAGGTCCTTTGCCACACGAAACAGGTCAGGGAAAAGGCTCTCTGCATCAGGCAGAGGGTTTGGTGGCAGGGACTGAGGAATGCCTCTCTTTCTCCTCACACCCTGGGCTCCTGCTTGCCCTGCCTGTCCCCAGCTCCACAGGCTGCCAGAATATCTGGGTGTGGAGGAGCCTTGGGATGTTTTCTCCTCCCACTGGCCCAAAGCAGGTGGTCCTCACATCTCCAAAAAAGCCACTCCCTGCTGGTCACACTCCTTATCCCCACCATCACCTGCTCTGAAACCAGGGACACCTGCCCAGGGGAAAGAGTGTAGGGAGTAAACACCAAATTGAAGCCTACCTTTTTATCCCCCAAAAAGTTTCCAGTTGCATCCGCTTCTTTATTTGCTCCAACTCCCCTCCAGTTTTCTGTCATCTTCATGCGCCTAATTAATGAGTCAATTCATCAATATTTTTGCAGCAGAATTCTCTTCCTGTCTATAAAAAAAGCCAAATTTTTTTTTGCCTTAATTATAAACAATACCTTTTGTTTAAAGCCTTCTGCAGAGAAAACAGCAAAGACTTCTGTCGCTTCACAAGACAATTATTCAGAATGTTATCAGCAAATCTTCATCTCTGAGGAGAATTTCCCCCAACACAGTCCACCCACCTATAGATGCACTCAGGACTACAATCAATACATGTTAATTAAGCTGTAGCCCACTCCAATTAAAATTATAGGATCTGAAGGACAGACATTTGTTTTTGTCAGTAAATTAATTTAAGTATTCATTAACTTTAATTTTTAAATTATATATCACTTTAATGATAAATAATTCCTCTCATTACAGAGGAAACATATGGAAGGGAAAGATAAGATGGGAGAGACTTGGACCCAGGGAGGAATATGTTCTCTGGTGCTTCCTTTCTCCTTCAGCACATCAGCAACCCCATTTATGTCAGCAAACTGGGCTCTTTGGAAAATTTGGCTGGCAAGTGCAGTGCTGAAATAAGAACAGAGATTCTTTGAGTATCTCACCTCCTTCTCTGCTGGGAACATGAAAGCTTGGCTGTGAAATTTCAGGGTTTTAGAATAGCTGAAACTCTGTACAGGCTACCAAAATAAACACTTTTCGAGGGAAATAAAAACATTACCATGTTAACAAGTTTTTTAATTTATGTAGAAAAGGGCAGGTTGTTTTACAGCTTAACCCTTCCTGCACCTATCCCAGGCAGAGAGGGGAGATTTATTATGTGATGTTTGTGCAGGGTCCTGCACCCCAAGTTAAACCTTCCCTGGCTTGCTGTGGCAGCTAATGAAATATGGAGCAGGCCAGCAATATTAGGGGCCTTTTTTTCCCAGCAGATGCTGCGTGGCACAAGGTCTGGGCTGCTCCACAGAAGAGTTTTAACGCTCAACACCTCCCAAGGGACTATCCCAGAGCTCATCTAGCAGTGCCTATCACACCTCACCGTGAATTATCCCTGCTCCACTGCACTACAAAACTCTGTGAATGTCCCAAAGTCTTTTCCTGCGGTTCGAAGCAGAACTCAGGAGTGTCTGACATTCCAAAGTGCTCTGAGATCACAAGCTCTTCACCCCACCAAGCACATCCTCGCAGCGCTTCCCGGTGCTGTATAAATAGCAGCACTGCATCCCCAGCCTCCTCCACACAGACCCTGCCTGGGACCTGTCAAGTGACAGAAATCAAAATAGATTAACTGAATAAATTATTCACCCCAGAGCGCCTTTACTCCTGGAGCATTGTGCTGGACTGGTAAGGGCTGATCAGCTTCACAGCTGATGCTGGCAAACAAACAGCATAACAAAATTATTCAGGGGATAGACTGGCAAAAAAAGGAGTGAGAAAAGCACCAGGTCTCAACCTCTTGGGAGCTTTAGACCTGCAGCACTGACTCCCCTGACCATATTTCTTCCTTTGACTGATTATTGCTCTTCCCAGCCTGATTTTGCAGTGTTATCATCACAAGCCATTCCTGCTGGGTTCTTAGGACACCACATCTGCTACAGCCTCCCAGAGACAGGGAGAGAGTCCCTCTCTGAGCCCCACTGCACAAGCACTCTTCATAGACACCTCTCTCCTGCCTTTAATCCAAGAGTCAGAACAGGAGAGTCAGTGGCCCAGCCAGGACTTCCAGAGATAACCTAGGGCTCCTAACAGCCAGACAAGCAACAACTACTTGTACCCACATTAAGCAGAGAGGAGCATCCCTGCCTTCTCCAAGCCAAAATTCACTTTTTCCATCTCCTCTGCCTCCTGACATCTCCTGTCTCACACTGTGTCACCCCCTCCACCCCACAATGCCAAAATTAACTGGATTTTCCCTTCTAAGATCCACACCCTTCCCTTCCCCACAGAGAACCATCTCTAGCAGGGTGGCTCTGTTGAAGGCAAAGGGATTCCTCCTGCAGGGAGAGTCCCTGCTGCCTCAATTTCCACGTGTCAGTATAAAAATCGAGCAGGGGATAACCCAGTGCTTTGAGCAGTCTGAGAGTGGGACCTGCAGCTTGGAAAACTTCTTTAGGAGGAACACACAGGACCTATGCAGTGCAGAAGGTCCCATCAAAAGGGAAATGGGGCAGTGAAAGAGAAACTATGCAAAATATTACTTTATTAGTAATCTGTTTACTTAACTACTTCAGAAATTTTAAAAAAAAAGCTTTCTCCCCATTTATCCATTAGCTCCTCTTCCATCCAGCTGCACTGTTGAATTCCCATATTTATGACATCAGTGCATGTTGCTATAGAGATAATTAATTAATGCAACATAATCAAGTCAGCAATTTTACTACTTTACAGCTTAACACAGGACTGGAAATAGAGTGGGGAGAGCACCAAAGCTTAGTTCTGAAAAGCAGGGTTTTTAATGGTCCTTTAAGCACTGAGAGCTGGGTCTGAAAGTCATTTCCACAGTACATGAAATGTGCCACATTTGGCATAATCACCATCATTAGCAGCCCAGAGAAAAAAAATAGAAAAACAGCAACAAAGAGGAATGAAAGTTCTGACAAAAAAATTACAGGTGGAGAGCAGAGTTCTCTGAGCACCCAGCAAAACTCTTCATCTCCACCTGGCAAGAATGCCTCAGCTCAACAGACATCTGGCCAAAGAGGCTGTGAGCTGTGATGTCCTGGGGCCTAATCCCAAACACACCAAGCTTTTTTCCAAGAGCCACCCCAAAAATCATCTTTCCTGGGGTGCCTGCCTTCTCTGGAAGAGCAGCTCCTTGTGAGCCTCCTGAGCCAGCTGGTGATGAGAAGAGGGTTGAGAGGAATCTCCTCTTTGCATCACAGCAGATTCCACGTCGTGCTCAGCCAGGAGCTGGTGGCTTTCCCAGCTGCCCAGGTCAGAGCCAGGTTTTCCTGCCTGTCACAGGTGGGCCACATGAGGAGGCAGGAGGTGAGACCAGGCACTTTCACCTCTCTCATGTGAAGCTGCCTCCTGACAGGCTGACATTTATAGCTGACAAGGACATCAGTGACTTGTCAACATGTCCAAACAAGACAGCCTTTGATAGGAGCTATAACTCCACCCAGGAGCTTGCTTTCCCACCAAGAATTAGGCCAACAAAAAAAGGATGCTGTGGAATATCCAAGGAGGTGCCACACTTGCTGCTTGTGACTCCACCCTTTTGTTAATTTAGGAGATCAAAATCAGTCCCCTTTTCCAAGGGAAGCCTAATTTTTTTTTTGTCCTGTACTAATTAGAATCTTTTTATATACTTTTTAGTTCAGGGTCTCTGCCTTCTGAGGTTAGAAAGACGACAGCAGCACAGGTGAAATTAGGTCACTTAACCCTCAGGATGCTCCCATTCCTCAGCAAAAGTTGCTCCACACACAGTGGAGACAAGGGGGAAAAGCTTTAAGAGAGACATATGCAGAATAATTGAGCCAAAGGCTGTGTTTTGGGGATAAGAGTGACATCATAAAGCCACGTTTGCCTTCCATAACCATGAAGTTTTTCAGGCTGTGGTATTTCCATGGCAAGTTTCACTGCCAAGCTGTAACTCAAGCCACCTACACTTCTCAGAGAACTGCTCAGTGAAGTAACAACCAAGCAAATTGTTATTAAAGAAAATTAAAACAGAATTTAGTAGGAAAATCAGCAGACCAGAATACTGCTGCCCAGCTTTATAAGCTGTCTCCACAATACACAAAGTAGAGAGACTTTTCACAAAGGCATGGAGTGACAGAACAAAGAGGAAATGGCCTCGTTAAGCTGAAGGAGGGGTGGTTTAGATGGGCTATTGGGGAAATATTCTTCCCTCTGAGGGTGACAAGACCCTGGCACAGAGCGTCCAGAGAAGCTGTGGCTGCCCCTGGATCCCTGGAAGTGTCCAAGGCCAGGTTGCATGGGGCTTGGAAGAAGCTGGTCTAGTGGAAGGTATCCCTGCCCATGGCAGGGGAGTGGGACTAGCTGAACTTTAATGTCCTTTCCAACCCAAACCATTCCATGTTTCCACACACTATTTCAATTAAAGCACAGAAAAGTGCACAGTTTTTATGTTGCATTCATGTACAACACAGTTGAAGAAAACTAGGCCAAAAAACCACCCAAGTATTAAACACATTATGATTTGCTTGGAGACTTCAGCATCAGCTCCCGATTCTCTCCAGGCTCAGCTACTTTCAATAGGATAAATTGCACGGAGTCACTAAAATCCAGAGCTTATTGCACACCATCTGCAGGCAGGCAGAGTCCTCTATTACCGAGCCAGAGCTGTTTTCCTGGCAGCTGTGACCTGTTGCAAGACTTCTCTGTGTCTGCCTGCAGCAGAGTCCCAGAGGGGACAGCTCCACCTTAAGGGGTCAGTTCAGCTCAGGGAAGAGAGTGGCAGAAACCTGTAGGACAATTTTCCTGCCACAGTTTGGACAGCAATATTTGCTTGATCTGCACAAAACCCAGAGGAAAAACTCACTCTTTGCAGCCACCAGCTGCTGCTGCTGCAAAGGTTTACAACTGGAATAAAGAGAGAACACATCCTCCCTAAAGCCAGACGACAGCCCAACCCAGATAGAGGCAAGAAATCATCTCTGGTGAGAGCAACAATGAGCAATTTAGCTTGATTATATCCTTGCAGATCTCCCTATTTATAATGGTTTGCATTATTTTGAATGCAAACTGGTGGGTATTTTTTTTCCTCTGTGCATCAGCTCCCGTGACCAAAAGTTGTCATTAGCTCCTGATTAAAAGAGATTTTAAATAAGGAGTGGAAACAAGCCCAAAAATGTGCTGCTGTATCCCTGTCCTCTTGTATCAGACTGACTGCTGCAAATGTCAGCTTTATTTACTGTTTGCAGCCCACTAAGCTTTTTTGTCTTGCAGGAGAGGTGAAATTGGGAATACTGGATCAGCTGGGAGAAAAGAACAACAGAGGAGAGGTAAATAAATAAACAACCATGAGGCCCATGTGCTCAGGAGGCTGCTGGTAAGTCATACCTGCAACATACACGCAAGTTTGTCCACAGATGCAGCAAACAAATTAAATAAGCTTCAGTAGTGAGAGCCTGACCTTTTCCATCTCCCCCCCCC
>VWYI01010744.1:1310617-1400544 GCA_013399455.1 Anthoscopus minutus
CCCCCCCAGCAGAAATCAGGCTCCAACAGGGACCAAAAAAAGGGTTAGAAATAGCAAAGATAATAAAGTCAGGCATCAGAAGCACAGGAGGCTGAAGGGAGAAGACAGACAGGTGAAAGGACAACACAGGAACCCCCAAAATATTGCAAGTCATCCTCTATGGCCAAAATACCATGAGATAACCTATCCCTACTAAAATACTGTCAGTGGAGGATGAGGCCAGGTGAATCCAGGAGCTGCATTTCCATGCTGAGAGGAGGAGCTGGCTCTGCTGCCGACATGGACCTGCTCCTTTTGGCACACGCTGGTGGTGCAATTTTCAGCGGAACAGCATTCCCCTCCAGCAAGGTGCAGGCAGACACCAAACAAGATTAGTTTGAATTTTCCAGACTCGATGGCATCCAGACCACAGGAAACGTGGCTGATTATTCCAAGTGGCAGGTTCCTAACCCTGCTGATGGCCGAGCCTCAGCCTTGAGGGTGTGTCTGTACTCACAATCACCGAATCCTCCGTGCATGCAGAACCCAGAGCCGAGCTCGGCGACCCCATCAGTACAGGGCACTGCCTGGGTGACATTCTGGTTGTTTATGGGTTTTATATTCATCTTAAATGTTGTGTCCAGTTCTGGGACACTCACAAGAAAGATACTGAGGGGCCAGAATGTGTCCAGGGAAGGGAAGGGGCTGGAGCCCCAGGAGAGCTGAGGGAGCTGGGAAAGGGGCTCAGCCTGGAGCCAAGGAGGCTCAGGGGGAACTTCTGGCTCTGCACAACTCCCTGACAGGAGGGGACAGCCAGGGGGGGCTCAGGCTCTGCTGCGACAGAACAGGGACAGGATGAGAAGAAACAGCCTCAAGCTGCACCAGAGAAGGTTGAGGTTGGAAATCAGGAAGAATTTCCTCATGGAAAGGGGTGGCAAGCTTTGGAATGGACTGCCCAAGGAGGTGGTGGAGTCCCCATCCCTGAAAGTGTCCTGGGAATGACTGGACATGGCACTCAGTGCTCTGGTTTGGTTGACAAGGTGGGCATCAGGCACAGGTTGGGTCAAAGTGATCTTGGAGGGCTTTTCCAACCTAAATAATTCTGGGATTTAGCCCCTGCTTAACTAGCCAGGCTGAGCTCCACTGGGACACAACGCAGCAGGACCTGAGCATGGGATTCACTGCACAGATGCACCAGCTTGGTGAGTTCAGTCTCCAGAAGGTACTGGTTTTATAGACACATATTTCAGCCAAGAGGATGGGAAAAGGGGATAGAAAGGAGGAGACCCTCACCCCTGCATCTTCCTGACAGTACTCACAGCACTCTGCCTTCATCAGGCAGGCTCAGAGCTTTCTGGAGAGCAAATCCACTGCTCATAGAGCTCAAAACTCCTCTCTCAAACCCTGAGCCAAATCCACACTAATGCACTGCTCCCGACTGCACAGGTACTCAGCTCTCCTCCAAGCCCTGAGAGCAGGAAAAGCTAACTCCAGTAAATGCAAAGAGATTCCATTCAATTCCACCTCTTAAATGCAACACTTAATTAGCTCTGCTGGGGCTTCTTTCGCTCTCAGTGCTTGTGTTTCCATGCCACCGAGGTTAGGAAAACACCTTCTCCCTTTGCACAGAGGGGCCCTCCCTACTCTGTGCTGGCATTGCATGAACCACAGACCGGGCCCTCGGGCACACAGAGCCCAGCCCCAAACCTGAGAGCTTCTCCTGCAGAAAGCTGGGAGCAGATGGTGGTTTTTTACTGCTCTGGCCGACCCTGGCTTGGACTCCAACCCAGCAGCCTCACCAGGCTCTGGTGCTCGAGTGGAACAGCAGAAACCAAGCTGTCACCCTGCTAGATCCAACATTTAGAGTCAGCAACGCTGAACCCTCCAGAAGAAAAGAAAAAGAAAGAAAAGCAGAGATAGGGAGTGGAGGGAACAACCCAAACCAGATGTTTTAAGCAGCTGGCATCACTGTTTCTCCCAAGATGCTGATGAACGCAAACTCTGCGGCTTGACAGACCCCCATCAGCCGCCCTCTTCCTGCGAACAGAGAATTCAAATCAGCCCTGCTGGATTTAATCATCTTCTCGCCTTAAATAATATAAACTGGGGGCAGGACAGGAAAAGGATTTATTCATGTCACTAACTGTCAAAAAAAGTGTTTACTGTGCTAAAATAACCCGCAGTAAGAAAAAAAAAAAAAAAAAAAAAAAAAGAGGAAAGAGAGAACACCCAGAGGAGAGGGAGGGGTGAGAACATCAGCTCTGCACGAGGGACTTGGACATGCCCAGGTTGATGTTGAGATGGGACAGACATGAGCTCTCCCAACAGATATTACCAGGGAAAGCAGAGCAGGAAGGAAGGGGGAAGCACACTGGTTGGCTCAGTGCTTGAGCTGAGCTCTGCTCTTTGGGCAGAGCTGAGAACATACATTTTTCTTCAGCAGAGCCTGTGGGACTTGCACCAAGCCCCAGCACAAACTCAACAGGTTGCACAGCATCTCCCCTCAGCCCTGGCCTGATAGCCTGCATGACAGCAGACCACATTCTCAAAAAATCTTCAGAGAGAGGAAAAAAAGATATCAGAATAAGGGCTGCAAGATGCTCCTCCTGCAAGAGAAAGGTCAGGGGATGCCAGAGGCTTGAGAAATAACTGCAAAAAATCAACGTACCAGGAAAAACAAAGACTTTGAAGCATTACTGAAACAGCCTCCAGCTGTCACACCAGGCATGAATCCTTTACAACAGGGCACGTGAAGGGCCCAGAACACAAAAGGCTGGAGCAATCTAGCAAAAGTCCATCAAGGACTATTACACATAAAGTTACAGACTTACTTGCAGCTCAGGAAGCCCTGAAGCTGCAAAATGGCCCAGACTGGGAGGGAGCAAGACGTGGGTGCAGATTCTCTCTCAAAATCCTGCCCCTCTCTGGAGCCCCACGTGGGAACACAGCACAGGCAGTGGACACTGCAGATAAAGGAGCTGAGGGCCACATTTCACCTGTGCAGGGGCTGTGAGGCTGCTGGCATAGCCCCAGGAAGAGCAGCCCATTAAGGGGGACCCGGGGAGAGCTGCATCCACCCACATCTTGCCCAGAGAAGCTGCGGATGCCACGTCCCTGGAAGTGTTTCAGGACAAGTTGGATGGGGCTTGGAGCAACCTGGTCTAGTGGGAGGTGTCCCTGCCCATGGCAGGGGTGTGAAACAAGGTGAGTTTTAAGGTCCCTTCCAACCCAAACCATTCTGGGATTCCACGATGTCTAAGACCCCTTCACCATCTGCAGCAGGGAAATGGGGGCAGACTCCACATGGAACATCCCATCATTCAACACACCCATTACAACTGTGCTTTGCTGGAGCATGGTCTTCCAGACAGCCTTTCCAGAGTGGACACACCACATTTTTCCAACAGCTTGCAGTGAAAATTCCCCAAGCTCCCCTGCAATTCATTTCTGTCATCTCATGCAAAACCAGCCTGTCTCGTTTCTCCCATCCTGTTTTTTTATACTGGTGCTCACAGCAGGAACCCTGTAGAGATCAATTTGTTGATGTTTTGAGCACTGTTCCCAACCTTTTCGAGCTCTCCTGTGCTTTAGCAGCTATTTCTCATCCTGGGAGACACTCTGCTGGTGGGATTGAACAGCACAGTGGAGGTGCAGTGGGAGCCAGACCAGGGGTTCACACTCCCAGCTTGAGGATTAAAGAGAACAGCAGGAAAATTAGGCACCAACAGCATGGAATTTCTCATTCTCACATCTCCTCAGGCTGCCCAGCATCTGGGAATGCCCAGAGGCCTTTCTAGATAAATCAGTGCAAAGGACAACCTTATCACAGATAATATCAAATAGCTGAACCCAGGAACAAATTGTTTTCCACTCTAAGTCTGTGCCTTTCATCACAAGTCCTTAGGGGACAAGCAATGGAATGAGATTCCCTCCTGTCAGTATTAAATCAGGATGAGTGTTGCAGGAAAATGAACCCAACTGCAGAACAATGTCCTTGGACATAGCAGTCTCCTGGTCTAGAGGTGGCCAAACCCACAGAGAGCAAGGTGAGAACCAAGAACCACAGGGAAGCAGAGCCAACCCATGCCTCATAACTTATTCCAGCAGCAGGATGTCATTCCAGCTCCACCTGCAGGAATTTCTGTGGGTGAGAAAGCCTTGAAGGTTAGATGGGAAAGGTGTTGCTCTGGGAAGTGAGGGAAGCTGAGGCTGGTGGGGAGGAAGAGGCTGCAGGTGAGAAAAGCAGGGAAGGTGGCCTGAAGGTTGTATAAAAACACCATTAAATAGCTTGGAAAGTCAAGAGGGTTGGGTTTCTTGGCATAACCCCACAGGCAAATGCTGAATGCAGCTTCCCAAGAGTGCCTTTAGCAACCTCCTGGAATTCCCTGCTCCAGCCCCTACTCTCCCTGTGTTCCATCTCTCCACATAGCTAAAGTTTCCAGGAGGAACATTTGCTGAAGTTGGATTTTACAGGAATATTACAGAACAACAGCAAAATGAAATATCACTTGACAGAAGGGAATATGCATGATACAAATTGCATTAAAGAAAAAGTTACTCCTCTAGACTGAGGAATCACAATTGGTAGGTCCCAGCAAAATTATTCATCCCTTTAATTAGAGGTTTGGGGGGTGTGGGAGGTCAATTAAATCGCTGTGATGCTTCAAGAAACCTGATATGATTTGGGCATCAAGCTCAGGCTAAAAGAGGTAGAAATCCAGCTGGTTTCTCAAGTAACCCATTCTATAGAATCATTAGGGTTGGAAAGAGCTCCTAGACCAAGTCCAATGCCTAAAAAGGGGAGCACCATTGAGAGGTAAAAATAAGGCCTTCAGTACTTCCACACATACAGAAAAACCCCTCAAACTTAATAGATTCCAGGGGCAAACACATCCCAAACCTTCAAATGTGCACAATTTTAAAAAAACAAGTATTTCAATGTTATCTATACAGCACCAATCACAGCCAGGAAATGCATGAGCACGTTATGGCTCACAGTAGAAATCCCTGCAGGTAAAAGAATTATGAGAGACGGGAGAGTTCCCAGCATGGATCGCCAGTCCCAGAGCAAGAGCAAGGCATGGAGAGAGCCTCACACAGGAAACAAGGGAAAACTGTGACCTTGAGATGAGAACACATCTCTAATAGTTCTATAAAGATGTCAATCTCCAATTTATATAAAATACCTGTGCAGATAGCCAGGAAGCCATGCATAAAAATCCTGCACCAAGCCTCTGAGAAAACCCTGCTCCCATCTCCGTATCAATCCCTGGCAATGCTGTACTAAATGCCTCTTTTCCTTCCCCACAGTTAAGAATACAAGACCTAAATGCTGGCCATTTTAGCTGAATTATCAGCATTTTCTGTGCTGGGATTTAACTATGCAGACACCAATCATGGGGGGGGGGGAAGAAAAAAACAAAAAGAAGAAAAATCCTGTACATCTCATTCAAAGGCTGGAAATGTCTCACAGCCCTGGCTGCTACAGGGTGATTTTCTTGCATCCCTCTTCAAGCAGAAAAGCAGCACAATATGGACTAGAGATCTAAAGTGGCAGCTGGACTGACAAAGAAAAATGTTTGGTGGGGTAGTACACGCTCAGCAAAACCAACAGCATCCTAAACAGGATCGGTTTTAGCAGCCTTAAAATCCAAACTAAGGCTTGTAGGAGACTCCAGAGAATATTGGTGATTCAGAGTTTGAAACGAGCCTCTTCCCCCAGACTGGCTTTGCAGGGGTTTTGGAGGGAAAGAGATGGCAGCAATAACAAATATAACGTTATGCATTATTCTATACAACATTAACACACAGGGACAGACTGAACACCAACAGCTTGGTATTATCCCACTGAAATAATGAAATGCCCTCTACCAAGCCATAATTAATGCAGTCTCAGTGCAAAAGGCCAAGCAGGCTCTAGACAAAACAGTACCCAGGGAAAATAAGATGGCTTCAATTTCCCCTGTGAACATGTGCCAAACCATTCCTGTTAGACAGGCACCTCCAAACGCCATTGAAAACCCAACAGGGAGCACAAGAACAGAGTCCAGCAGCTTGTGTTTCATACTTTCCCAGCACAAAGCTCTGAGCAACCTGGCCTAGTGTTCCTGCCCATGGCAGGGGGTGGAATGAGATGAGCGTTAAAGTCCTACCCAACCCAAACCATTCCATGAATCCAGGATTTCCCAGTGCTTTCCCCCAGGAGGGACCTCTCCCATTGCAGCACTGCTGTGCTGGGATCACTGGGACTCTGCTCCAGAAAAGAACAAAGTTGTGAGAAAGCATCAGCTTAGGTCTCTCAAAATCTTTTATAACAGATCCACCTTTCAATTGCTGCACTGAGCCACATCCCACACTCTCCAGTGTTTCAGGAGCATCCACAGGTCACTGATAACACAAAAAGAAGCCAAAAGGCCTTTTGCAAGGACAGAAACGGTTCTGAGAGAGCCATCTGGGGAAAGAAATCCAACCAAACATGCAAAGTACTCCCTGTTCCCTGCTCTGCTCCAGCACAGCTTCACCAAGAGCTTGGTTCCTCTGTGGATGGGTTGGGCAGAGGTGGGGAGGCCAGCAAGAACAGACTCCGGTCACTCTCCCGGGGCCACTCCTCCCACATAAGCACACACCGTCATGAAGGATCAATTAAAAGCAGCAGGAGCGGGGGGGAAGGTGCAATTCCACCCAGTGTTCAACTTTTCCATCCCAGTTTTCCTGGGGTTTTTTTTGGGATTGGTACCTTTTGCCTGTGAGCAACGATAAAACTACTGATTAAACTTTAAAGGGGGACTGTCTTTGAACCAGAGGAGAGGCACAGCAGGGAAGGGATGCATTATTTAAAGGAGGGTTTGTGTTTTCTACCCCAGCAGCCACCACGAGATTTACCAGGCAAAGCACGGCACTACTCCAGAGTCAAAATCCGAGTGCCTGGAGATGAACATTCCATGGTAATGCATGCCTGAATAATCCCTTTATTACACCTTCTGATTGTAACTTTAACAAGGAACAAGTTTTACAGCTAATATTTTGGAGAACTGCAACGGGGTTTTTTTATGGTGTGCCAAGAATTCACGGGAGAACGAGTCTCACCTAAGTTTACTTCTTCCATCAGGGGACTAAATAGATTTTTCACATAAAATTACCTATCACATGCTGCCTATAAAAAGATGCGGCTGTAAACATCCCGGGTTTAACCTCGGGGCTGGAAGCGAGCATCACAAGGAGCAAAAAAATTCCTCCAGGAAAGCTGTCTGGCAAGCTCTTCCTATCCCGGACACCTCCAGCCCCCTGCCAGCTGCTGGAGCAGGGCTGTGCTGTGGATATGCAGCGAGCCCCTGCGTGTGTTTGCCTATCATTTAAAGCCAACGTTTCTCGTTTTCTTTTTACCTTCTAAATCAAAGAAGAATTAACCTTTGGAGGGGAAAAGATAAATTAAAAAGCTGCTTGGCCCATCTCCTGTAGTGTTGACACAATTGTTTTCATTTGCAAGCAAATGGAAGTTGAACTTAAACGTCAAATATTCATTTATCAGCATTAACCCAGCTGCCCCTCCCCTCTTTGTCCTCACTCACTCAGGCCTTTTTCTTGTTTGCCTTTCAGTGGGCTCATGAGTGAGAGTGTAGAGTCATTTTTGTGCCTCAGATTACCCCCTGAACCCCTCTGATCCACCTTGTGATCTGATCTTGTCCCTGTGGCAGGATTGCCTATTTTAGACAGCATTAAAATAAAAATAAAAAAAAATTTAAAAAATAGAATTGGACTTTCAAAAAGCCTGCCATCCAGGGAAATCCATTTTCATCAATGGCGAGACTCCTAGAATCTGTTCTTCATTCCTTTTTCATTTGGAAATGTCAATGCGTGTTGTCAGAGTGCAATTGTTTTCCTTAATCATCCGCAGCAGTGAAGTAGAAAGTGCTCATCTTTGCAGTGGGGAAAAGTCACTCGCTTTATTCATACCCCACTCAATTTCAAGAGGATGCTTTCCAAGCTGCCTTGGCCCTCGGGAATCACGGCTTATACACTCATCTTCTGTACGAGCGATAAAGATCCTTCCACCGGGAAATTCGAGTTTCTTTTGCTACGGTTGCTGCTGAAGGAAAGGCGCAGAGACAAGGACACGTCCTAAAAGGTGCCAGAGAAACCTTAAGGAAAAGCCATTAAAAAAAAAAACAAAAAACAAAAAAACTGGGCATCCTCTTACTTTAAATGCGGGAACTAGAAAAAGAAGTGGGGCTTTGTTGCCGTCTCGATTTTCGCCCAAGCCAGGAAGGCGAACTGCGGAACGTCGTTCCTTTAGTTCCTTTATTGCTCTCCAGAGCTGCTCCTCAGTGCAACGAGCTACTCACAATCTTTTCAGCCCAGTAATTGTTGGGGTTTTTTTTCCCTCAGCAATCACAAAGAAAAGCTGCTGAAAGGTGCAGGCAATAGACTTCTTAAAGAGCTGTTGACAACTCCCAGGAAACTTTTACATTTCGAATGCGTTCTGCCCACATTTCCTGCATTTTCTGTGGTTCTTAAGTTCCTCAATTTAGCACACAAAGCTATTTGCATGAAAATAGCACCTTGAGAGTTTCTTACAGGAGACTTACAATACTCTGCCTTAAAAAAAAAAATAAACCACATAATTGTAGAATTATGTGTTGAACATCTCAGGTAGTCGGGGTAAGAGGAGAACGAAGCACAAAACTGATTGCAAACATTTTTCTTTCATTTTAGATCCCATCAAGCTCTAATTCTCCGGCTGCCACTCACAATGGTACTCCTGGATACACTAATCTAGTGCCATTATCATTCTCTAAAGGCAAGAAGCGCTTTTATTAAAGCAAAGACAAATTAATTTAATGGTTTCACTGTGTGTGTTTCTAAAAATACATGTGGATTTCCTCTTGACCTGCAGAGAGAAAATTCTGTATTGATACATGCTTGGGTAAACCCACTCCCAATGAAAGATAAACATCCCATCTGGTAAGCACCTTTTTCCCAAAGTCCCAGAGAAATGGCTGGAACCTGTGATGCACCACCCAGGTCAGCTGAGTGTTAGCTGAGAGCTTAAATCTCCTAGAGGAGATAATCCTCAATAAATCCACCAGACTACAAATTCCACCAAGATAAAACGTTTTGGGTAGCCAGCAACTCTCACCTAAGGGTGCTGCACCTCCACTCAGCATGTTAAATACACCATGGGGTAAACAGGACAGCTGACAGTTCAACATGCTCCAGATTAAACAAAAATAACCCAAACAAAACTAAAAAACAAAATAGCCAAAGGGATGTGTTTACCAAATTTTCCACTTGCTGGTGTTTCCAGGTGAAAGTCTCATGAAGAGAGGGTGCTCCTGATGCTGGATGTTGGGATGAGCAAGGTATTTTCCAAGCATTTTAGGTCCTGAAGTCCACATTTCTGCTTCAGAATTCCTGGTCAAGAAGAGGTATCTGACCTCAAACTGTGCCAGGGGAGGCTCAGGCTGGGCATTAGGAAGAATTTCTTCACAGAAAGGATTGTTAAACAATGGAAGGGGCTGCCCAGCAAGGTGGTGGAGGTGTTCAACAAACAGTTTGTGGCACTCGGTGCTCTGGTCTGGTTGATCAAAGAAAACCTAATAAACCACCAAAAAAACACCCAAGAAACTAAAACACCCACAAAGAATAGCAAATCACTAGAAAGAAGCCCAGGCAGCAGCAGGACTTTTATTTGTATCCCAGCTTCAACCCTGCCTTTCTTACAAGAAAACATCAGGACCATCTCCTAAAATGGCACAAAGGAAGAGCTTCCTTTAGTGTGAACAAATGTCGAATTTTCTTGATGACTGGCAGTATTCAGCACATCATCACACAAATTCATCTTAAAAAAAGGGCAAGGTCAACTCCAAACAGCTCTCAAGTAGCAGTTCTCATGGAAGTGTTTGTGTGCACAAATTCCAGAAAAACACAAATAGCGTGAAATATACTGAAAGTAAAAAAAAAAAAATAATAATAATTTTAAAATCATTACGAGTAGAGGAGCTCTCTCCCACGAGGCAGCAGGAGGTTTTTATTTTTTAACACTTCTGCCTGTTATTGCAAAGGCAGGAAGAAAAGACAAATTAGAAAGATGAGAAGGTAGCAAAGCACAAGGTCAGCAATAACGTGACTCTGAAGTATTATTGAATTCAGTCAAGGTTAATCACAGGAGCCACGTTTTTACCCTGGTGCCTTCACCAGGTGGCTTAACATGATGTAAAGATCCGGCCCAAGAAACATTAGATTCTCTCATTCCTGCCTCACCGAGAAGTATTTGCAAGACCCTGGTTAATTAAACTAATAAACCACAAGTGAAAGCCTGGGCTCGTGCCACTTTTTGACAAACACATTGTGTGGCATTAACAGCCCTTATCCCAACGCCAGGGGATGGGAGCCAGGAGCAGGGAAGGAGCAGCGCCGGGGAGAACAAGACAAACCAGCTGATTTTCAATTAAGAGTTGAAATAAAAATGAAGTGCTTTTAGCACTCGGCCTTCGAACTGCCAATACTCTTAAATAACACAGATACCTGGCCATCCTACAGCCCTGTTAAATCAACTTCATTTGTTTAAAGCAGAGCTCAGCGGCACTTATTTAACAAGCACTGCTTTGAGCATGACTCAACACAGGCAGGAAGCATTTCGGGGCAAAGGAAAATGTCTCTGAGGGTTGCTGGGAGAAAAAACAATTCTCTTTGGACTAGAAATCACTCACCACAGCAGCTTCTGGCCAGGCACGGAGCATTTGAAGATCATCTGTCTCTGCTTAGGCTGAGGTAGGTCCTAGTTTGTCCCAGGAAGGAAGGAATGCTGATGTCTCCAGAGGTTAAGCAGCTGGTGAGGGTTTGAGGTTGGGATTGCAGGGAGAAGCAAACACCTCAGAAGGTAGCTGAGCTCAGGACACCTTAAAAATCCTCCTCAGTTACTGCTTCCTCCTTGGTTGGCTTTGCACCAGGACATCTAACGTCACCCAGGGTTTTGGCCTGGAGGTTGAATTTGAAAGATGGGTGGTGATGTGATGGGTGAGGGTCTGTAGGAGAAAATGGGTGCTAATGTCTTCCAAGTGGGTTTTATGCCTGGGAAGCAGGGGTTTGTCACAGAAGCCAGTCTGACTCCTGAACTTTAGGGTAACAGGAGAAATGGGCCCACACGAGCCAACTGCAGAGCCCAGGTGGTCTGAACATCTGGGAGACCTGCAGAACCCAGACAGCCTGAACTTTTTAATTTCAGAGGAAAAAAAACATGTTCAAGGGAAGGAACGTGTGATGGGCAGTTTGGGAAGGCCTCACCTTCCTCCTACCTCAGCCAATGGGCAAAGGAAGAGGGCAACATGCAGCCAGGAGTTTAGGAGAAGAGGCTGAGACCTGTGAAACTGAGAGTGAAGAGACCTCAGAGGGATGTGCCCCAGTGGACTCCTTCCCCTTATTCAAATAAAGTTGCAGGACTCCTCTGTTTCCTTTGTGGACACTGGCTTTTCATAGCATGGCTTTTCTGCACAAACCGGAGCCCTGCTTTGGTGGGTCAGCAGCATCCAAGATGTCAGTGGAATCCATTGAAGGTGGATGGCTCCAAAGCCCAAAGATAAGACTGCAAAGTCTCTATCTCTGTTTCAGTCCCTGCAACATTCCACAGCCTATTACTCATCCCTTGTGATTCGGCCACCTCCTGCCCCAGATCCACCTGTGCACACATTGTACAGATTCCAGCTTTTTCTCCAGGAGTATCCAGGCATCCACTGCAAGCTCCCACCTGTACTGCCCTCTCCTTCCCTACCAGTTCCATCTGGGTGGATGCACCTCAGGCACCACTGCTGCTGCCTCACTATCCTGGTTCTTCAGGGCTGAGGGAAGCTCCTGGACCTTCCTCACTGCATTTTAAGTGCTCAGAGCTTCACATTTCATTAGTGGTGACTCTTCCCAGTCATTATCTTCCGCTCCAGTTTCTGTATCCGGATCTCTTTGATCCACTTACAATAAGATCCACTTCCTCCAATCCCTGACCCTGCATCTTTTGATGCAGCACATAACTAATTCTTTGCAAGAGCCTCTTTCCTTCTGCCAAAGAGCTCTCCAGCAGCAGCTTTGTGTTGCAGCCAAACCCATTCAAAGGCCCCTTCACACACTTATCCTGAAGCTCTCTTTCAATCAGTTCTCCTCGTGGAAGTGCTCTTGTCCACACGTGCTCCAGGCCTCTCAGCAATGTGCATAAACCAATGGACCAATGTGCATAAACTTTTCCTCTAAAAAACCTGAATATGGAGAGCCGAGGTTAGCTCAAAGGCCTAATAACCAGTGGAAAGCAGGAGGAGGAGCAGCTGCAGCCTTGCAGAGTGTTGAACTGCCTTCTTGGGATGTTTGGATGAGGGAAATAAACACAGAAGTATTTTGAAAGAGTGCTCCTTCATCTCTCTCAAAATTACCAATAATCAGGAGCTAATTTTCTCTGTCCTGTTGGAGCTTGTTTGATTTCTTGATAAATTAATATCTGCCCTTAAGGTTAGGGTGATACAAGCACTGATGATTTTTCAGTGGCTGAACTTCATGCTTGTAGAACAGCAAAATTATCATCACATATCATTAGGTAAAGCAGAAGTTTCATTATTCAAACCAGAAAGAACATGCATTAATATTCTCTGTGATAAATGCAGAAGCATATCTGCTAGAATCATAAAATATCCAGAGCTGGAAGGGGCCCACAAGGATTATCAAGCCCAACTCCTGACCCTGAACCCAAACAATTCCTCCCTGTGCCTGAGAGCACTGTCCAAATGCTCCTTAAACTCTGGCAGGTTTGGGGCCATGACCATTCCCTGGGCAGCCTGCTCAGGGTCTGACCACCTCAATTCACACTTCTGGATACAAACATTTTGGAAAATGGCCTGAACTCTTCTGTAATATCAACATAATCCAAAATATGGATGCAACTGGAGCTGTGGCAAAGGAACAGCACCACAAATACATAAGCAGTTCACTTCTCACCTGCCCCCATGCATGTCAAATTTAAATCTTTAGGAGTGCCCCGCAGCCAAGGTGTGGCAGCATTCACATCCCGGGTTTCAAACATGTAGTGTCCAATGAGATGTGGCCTTTCCCTTAGGGATGCACCCATGCTTTGGGGAGGGGAAAAAAGGTACAAAGGCATTAAGTGCATAGGAGCACTCTACTCCTCCACACACACCAGCCCCAAGCTTAGGATGTTCCAACCCAGCCACCGCAGTCGGTGCCACCGGTGAGCTCCAAACTACAAAAACTGAGGCTGTGGAAGTCGCCCTGTCCTGAGCCCTGGCAGCGTCCCCGGACACGAACACAGAGCCCTGGGAAGGGGATGCCTCCCACACTCACCCAGCCCGGGGCTGACACTGCTGAGGAAAGGGGGTGTCTCGGCCCCTCCGTTTCAGAAGCAAGAAGTAGAAAAAGGGACAAGGCTGAGATTATTATTCGAGCCCTTCGGAACCGGGAGGGATGGGGGAGGCTGGAAAATGTCACAGACTTCTTTCGGACGTGACACAGGCTGCCTTGTGGGCAAATTAACACAACCGGGAGAATTCGCTCAGGCTCATCAGGGTAATGAAATGTGATATCCACTGGAGAAAGCAGGGGCAGGGACAGCTCCACTTTGCTGTAGCAGCGATGCCCTTTAGACAAAAGACTCCCTGGTGGAATGCAAAACAACTCTGGGACAGAGTGTATTCAAACAGGATCCGAGGATAGAAACCCATAGCCTCGTAAGCTGATCCCTTCTGTTTATTTCTGTGCTGCACTAAGATGTGCCTAAGAGTATTTGGGGAGCAGGCACTCAGCAAACACTGTCATTTTCCTTTTCTCCTCCCTGTTCTCCTGTTCACGTGTTCAGGGCCCAGATCAAGAGGTCTCACCCCAAAAATCCTTGCTGACTACACACGTGCAGGCCACATTCAACAACCACAGGTTCATTGAGACTGACTTACAGCAACTGCTTCACCACGCAGGGAGGCAAATTCACCTGGCAAACAACTCTGCCCATCCAGACACTTCTTTTCTCCTCCAGATCAACCCAAACCTGCCAGCACTCATTTCCTGTGAAGACAGACAAATTTCAGCTCCTCTTAAACTCTCCTGTCCAAGACCACTGGTTGTTAGGATGGTCTGTGTCATCTTAAGACCAGCAAGGCAATATTCCTTGCGAACAACTGGGACTACCATGCCCACCTCTTCAGAAATGCTTTTTGGTGCTGTCCCTACCTCTGATCCCATGGCACATCCTTCTAACAGCTCCCAGTCCTCATGACTCTCTCCAAGCTTGCAGATGAAGACTTGTCTTTTGAGCTACTACAGTTTTTCCTGTAAATCAACCTTCTTTCAGGGCCCTCTGCCTTGCCCTTACCTCCCCATCTTCCGTCATTACAACCAAATCAATTTTTCTATAAGAGGGAATCCTGGAAAGCTCTTTCAGAGGAACTTCAAGGAGATCCTAGGAAAGCTTCTCCAGAACAACTCTATTCTTGCCCTAACATGGTTTGACCATTGTACACACATACAGAGAAGGAAAATTCCCATTACCCTATGGATAAAACCACCTGAGAGCTCCTTGGCAAGTCTGCTGTAGCTCTGAGTAAAAGGGAGTCTCCAGCCCTAGGGAGAGGAAAAAAAACCGGGATCACAGCTTTAACTTTGCTTTTCACACTTTCCTTCGCAGAGGAAATGTTGTATTAAGATGATGGGTGAAGGATAACACATCTCACACTCCCCCCCTCAGCTCAAAACGTGCAGCCCTCTGTTCCAGAATCCCAAATTGCTGTGCTCGGGCAGGTGATTCCTTTGTTAAATCGTTTCTTTGGTGCTGCCTGGACTTGAATTAATTTTAGTGAATCTATATCCAAAGATGCCAACCCTTATCCCTGAAAGCCTGAACTGCTGTGACCTTCTGTTTCCCCTGAGACTGTTGCCTCAAAACCATCTCCCGGGCCTTGGTACCAGCAACACACGGATATTTGTTTCTCCACACAGCTTGTTTGGGGGTTTTTTAGGGCTTTAAATAAGCTGTTGCAAAAAACGTTGACTTTGCAAACAAAGTTTCCACACGGAGCAATTTGTCGGCTGTGTGGCATCTTAATTTGGATGTGTGTTTTAAGAAGGATTCGGCGGGCGGCAGCAGCCGGGCTTTGGGAAGTTACATAAATCAGCGCATTCACGTCTGGGTGTGCTAACGAGGAGTGAATGCCTCCTTCCCTTCCAGTTAGCATTCGTGTGTGTCACCGGCGCCGCTCCCTTTCCCCACCTTTCCCACTGTCTTCAGGATACGACTACAGAAATTGTCATATTGAATTACATTGATAAACCAGCCAATTTGGTGCCCTCTCTCCAGTCACACCCCACACCAGCTGCTACGGATTTAGCTCTCCTGCTAATTGACAATGATGGAACAGCACCACCACGAGGGACATATTTCCTTTGCATTAGGGGTCCCTCTCCTTTCCTTCCACGCTTTGTCACGTGGATTTTCATCCTGCCTCATATACCTGGGAATGTTGAGAACAGCTGCTTTTGGGAGGGACACGGCAGTATCAGCCATGAAAATGTTCTGAGGGCTGGAGCACCTCTGCCACAAAGGCTGGGAGACCTGGGGCTGTTCAGCTTGGGGACAACTCCAGGGAGACCTGAGAGCCCCTTCCTGTGCCTAAATGGGGTTGTATAAAAAGGAGGGAGAGTTTTTACATGGGCTGAGAGTGTCAGGAGGACGGGCAATGGTTTTAAACTGACAGAGGGAGGTTCAGATGGGATTTTAGAAAGAAATTGTTCCACATGAGGGTGGAGAAGCCCTGAGACATGTTACTCAGAGGAGCTGTGGCTGCCCCTGGATCCCTGGAAGTGTCCAAGGCCAGGTTGGACAGGGCTTGGAACAACCTGGGATAGTGGAAGGTGTCCCTGCCCATGGCAGGAGGGTGGAACAAGATGGTCTTTAATGTCCCTTTCAACCCAAACTGTTCTGTGATTCTGGCAAGGAGTTTTGCCGTTTGGCACATTAACTGAGTGAACAACTCTTGATTCCTGTACTGCCCTCAGTTGCAGGTGACCATCACTTACACCTCCCAAAAAGGGCTGCCTACATAAGGGCACAGGGTGACTTGCCAGCATCATTCAGTGACTTGAACATCTCAGTTATTGCTCTGTCTCTTCTGTAAGTGGGAACAGTCCTTGCAAGTAAAGCAACCTCAGGAAGGACAATTTAAAAAGTGTTAACGCTTGCTGTAGCAGGGAAGCCTTCCCTTGCCTGTCATCACTGTCAGAGCCTATCTTCCCAAACCTTCTGTTTGTGCTGGATTGCCCTTCCTGCCCGCTGGAGGGCTCCAGGCAAGGCACCACCTCCCACAGACACATCTAAGACCTCCTCTCACACCCCAGGGCAAGGAAAGAAGGAGCCAGGCCAGACTCAGCCCAGCTGGAATCTTTCCTCCTGTGCAGCGGGCACGCACACAGCCCCGTGACTCAGATGAACAAAACCCATGGATAATTGGATGTTGCAGGGATCCCACGGCAAGGAGGGGATGAGGATGGGGTTGGGCTGCCTTGCAGAGTTCAGCTTTCTCCCTCGGCCAGGAAATTTGCAGTGTAATTAAAATGAAATGCTGGTGTCTGTGTTGCACGTTGAAATATTGATGGAGGGAGGCATAAAGCATTTTATGAACGCAGACTTCCATTTTGAGATTTACTGCCCCAAACCACTGCTTTCACAGAACCTACTTGGGAAAAAAAGGCGAGAGATGAAAGACCAATAGGGATTTTATCACTGAAGAAAATGGGAAGGGAATTGGACAAAGTTAAATATAATGTATTGAGATAGTCTTTGGCTATGAACTTCAGATACAGCAGGAGCTCAGTCACACCTGGAAAAGGTCCTCTGAAGTCTATGGACATTTTTTCCCCTTTTCCTTGTACCATAGCAATGCTAGGAAGAGGCCACACTGCTTTTAACTGCAGTTAAAAAGAGGTCAAGCCCCTGTTTATAATGAGACTTGCAGTGAAGTATTCAGAGCTGTGTGGGAAGGCACAGCAAGGACTCCCCATCACCTTTACCTGCCACTCTGTCATTGCTACTCAGCCCACCAAGCATAGTTCTGCCAAAGGGATTGTGGCTCCATCCTTGTGTCAAAAAAAGGGGAGGAGGGAATGCTTAGAGAGTATTTAATTAATGACCTATTTACAGCACAGGCTAAGAACCGAGGCCTTTGCTGCAGCAACAGCAGCAGCTAACCCTGCCTGATGTATATTTGC
Source organism: Anthoscopus minutus (assembly GCA_013399455.1). NCBI lineage: Eukaryota > Metazoa > Chordata > Aves > Passeriformes > Paridae > Anthoscopus > Anthoscopus minutus. The sequence goes on from VWYI01010744.1 coordinate 1,327,841, forward strand.
CACAGAAATGAGTTGAAAATTTGTCTCCAGGATGAGAGAAATCCCAAATCTGAGTCAAAGATGAGAGAGACATGCACAGAAACACTTGAATCTGTAGGTGGGCACTCAACCTACCCAATCCCAGGCTCCTTGCTCCCAGTCCCAGGCACTGCCAGGTCCACCTGAGGTCAAGGACGGACCCTGGTGGAGCAGTTCAACTCACCCAAGGTGTGAGTTAAGGTGCCCAAATGCTTCATCTCAAGGGTCTCTGCTGGTTTAGGCTCAGCCCAGCTCCCCCAGCTGGAATAGTCTCTTGCTACTCATTGCAGGCACAACCTTGTCTCATTTATTTCAATTCCCATTTCTTCCAAAAATGAAGTTCATTAGACTTCAGCTTTACATTTTCTACCTATGCTACTTTCAAGCTCCATTTCCTCTGCTAAGCTTAAGAACTTGGCTTTCTGAGCCGACTTTAAACCATTAAATTTTGACCATGCCTTTGAACTCAATTGTTTACAGTTCTGAACCCCTGACACAAAGCAGCTGTTGTCCCACTAGCTGAGACAGAAGAGGAGAAAACCCGAAGCAAAACCAACCAGGCTGAATATTCAAAGCTGGCTGAGTGGAAGAGCCTTTACTAACTACTCATCTTGCGAAAATACATTTCATTTTAAGGTTTGAGCCTGTTTTAACATAGAGATGGGATTTATCCAACAGGGCAACTTCCTTGCAAGATGAATTTTTATATTCCATGCTCCCTTTACAAGTAATTCACTCAGAGCCATGCAACACAACACTTTATGAAGCCCCTCAATTTACTGGTTCCTCAGCAGAAAATATCAGCGAGAGGTCTGTGGAAAATTAAATATATGCACATATTGAGAAAAACAGTAAGTGATAGATACCACTCAATGAAGTTTTATGTGACCAATTGCTGTTGGTGGATATGTGATTTAAAGGTTGCATTAAATATCTGAAGCTTTAACTAATCACTGTATAAATAACTTACGGTGGTGGCTCCAGGCAAACGACTGATTTTCATCTTCTCAGCAGACCCGTATCAACAGAGGTGGATTCAAATTAAGATCTACAGGAGAACAGAAAAAAAAACAATCAAAAAACAAAACCCAAAAAACTAATTCCAGGAATGCTATTGGAAAACCAGAGACCAAGCCTGAGTACAGCAGCCTGCAAGGAACAAAAATATCATCTCTTGTTCATCTCCAACACCCACTGCAAGGGAGCCAAACACCAACAACCACAGGGAGCAAGGCCCAAAAGGTCTGAGAGACACAGGAAAATTATCCACTGCACAATCCCTCCCTGGGATATCCATGGCATTGCTAACAGGAGACAAATCCATCACCCCCAGGACATTCATGGGGGATTGGAGGATCACACTGGATAACCCAAAAGCAGGGGACAAACTTTCAACATCTCAGGAGGCCTCACTGAGTCCTTTTAGCTCTTCAATTGAAATCATTTTAATCTGACAAAAGGAGGCAGATTCACCTGGAAGGAAGGAAATTACACAACTTCCCAACATGGCCAAGAATTTGCTGTGTTGCAGGAACATTCAGGAAATAACCTCATGGATGAGCAGGGACAGCAACACCCTCTTATTTTGGGGAGCAAGGGTGAGCACGCAGCCGTGGCTTCCCAGGAAAACACCAGATGTTTGCCTGGGTCAGGAAACACTTCCAAAAAGTGGAACTCTTCCTTCCCAGTTTTGAGGTTGTGCAGACAGCTTTGGACAATTTAGGGTTACCTGTGTGCAGATGTGGCTCCACCACTGGCCAAGTTAATTGTTAGGAGGAGGAAGGTAATTTGGACATTGATAAATATTCATCTTCACTTCCTCTCCTTAATGGCCCAAGACATTCTCAGATTCCTTACAACTGAGGATAATCATACCTTATTTACCACCTTTAAAGAGCATCCTGTCTCCTTTTTCCCAAAAGATGGTCACTTGGGGTAAGGAGAGGAGCTGAAACTCCTGCCCATCTTCTCCTTAACCAACACACAAGGGGCAGGGGAAGGGAAGAAAGAAAAATAGCATCAAGGTCAGTTTTCACTGGGATGAGGAAGAAAAGTGCCCTCTCACTGTCCCTTTTGGCTCCTGCTCCTGATGTTGAAATCCAAGAGCTAATGAAGATAGATGGGTTCATCCATACTGTTGGGGTCTGGATACTAATGAATATTATTTAATGGTCAAGAGCTGTCACGGGACACATTGATTAATTAGCAGAGTTGGGAGGGGAGTGACTCCACCAGCACATCAGCTACTAATAATAGAACCCAAATCAGTCGGGAAGCAGAGCCAAAAGGATGAGGCAACTGTAGGCTCACAGCTCACCTTCACCACAAGAAACAAAGGCAAAAACTCTTCCAGATGGATTTTCTGCACCTCCCATCTCCTGCTAGGAAGGGATATGTTGTTGCAGGGCCAGGTGTCCTCAGGGAGGGAGGACCAGAGGGGGTGGAGGTGACCGATCAATGATCGTGGGTCAGTGCTGTGAGAGGTCAGTGAACAGATGCTCCTTTCCCAAAGGATCTGCTGCTCCTTTTCTGCAAGGGGATCTACACCTGACAAAAGACCTCAGCACAGCCCCTCTTTACAGCTCTCTACCTTTTGAGGATACAAACTTTTACTCAGAATTGAGTCTTAAACACTTTGAGGTCTCAATTTCCCCTTGCTTCAGTTCCCTACCTCTACAAATAAGCCCCCCCTACACCCATTTCAAGCATAATCTGCTCAAAACATGAAATCTTTCTCCCTGTGTGGCTACACAGCCTAGGAAAAAACAACAACCACCACCCCACGACAATTCTATTCTGGTTGTACACGTTTCCTACGCTCCTGGAAAACAAACCAAAAAACAAGTTAACAAAAGTGACCCCTGGGAGAGGAGAGCTGCACTTAAGAGAAGCTTCCCAGGTGTCTGGGAGGAGTGCAGGGAATGATGAGGAAATGGCTCTATCACATACACACATTTGTTAGAGCACACACTGACACAGCTGGGAGATACTGACAGTTCTGCAGAGTAAGACTAATTTCTAAGCACTGAAAATCATCTTGGTGGAAGGCTTAGGAGTAAAAATTATCCAGCCAATCTGACAGAGTGGTCATAATTTTGGCGTCTAACATCTCAGTCATGCCTGAGCCACAAATTATCTTTCTGCCTCAGCACAAAGCAAAGGTCTTCATGGGTTTCTTTGACATGGCAGACTTGATTGCTTACTAGAGAGGTTTGGAAAGTAAGACAGGTGGGTTTTGCACTGTGCTTACTGCCAGTGAAGACAGAGGCACAGGGCAAAGAGTGGAAAGATCCTGGCCTGTTCCCCACAAGCTCTGAAATACCCTTTCTGAAGCTCTGTAAGGAAAAAACACAATTCCATGTGCTGAAGCTCAGCTAAATCTCCCACCAGTGTGAATGGAAGCAAGTGAAATAAAAGCCAATCTAGTATCCCTTAAACTAAACCTGGAGTGTATCTCGAGTTGTCCCTCAAATTTTATCAGAACATGGTACCATAAAGACAGCAAAAAACCTTCTTCCCAACTCCTCCCTCCTGGCTGGTGACTTCTGGCAATCAACACCCAAAACGTGCCTCAGAACCACAGCATCCACAGTGAGATTTTTCTGGTTTGTAGCCCAGAAACCAGCAGGTTTGTAGCAGGTATTTCACAGCATAAATTAATGAAACGATGCACCACTAATCAAAATGGGAGCCTGATGCTGCAGTCCACACCTGAGCTCCAGACACAATTCAGATCCCAAATTTTGCAGTACTGATGAGGCAGGTAAGACACACCAGGTGGGCTCTCACTCCTTCCCCTTCACAACAGCCACATCTGTGCACAAGGAGAACTGCAGTGGTACCAGTGGAGGTGGGAGGGTGCCCAAAACTGCAAATGCTTTTAAATATCATTGCTCTCCCTCCTGCCCTAAGCTGAATTTGCCCATAAGGGCAAGGCAGAATTTCCAGGGAGCTACTGGAGTGAGACACCCTCAGCACCTTCAGCTGATTTAAGGCACCTGTCAGTCACATAAACCCTCAGTTACCTGCTTCAGAAGGCAGAGCAGCTGCAGCCACCAGGCCTGAGTGAATCAGACTCACCTGCTTGACTGTGCATCAGAAGAGACAGCTGAGTTATTGCAGAGCTCCCTGTGGCCTCAGGCTCGGGTCTGCAGCACCACCACAGAACCTGTATTTATTTCCATGCTGGGCATTTGTTAACTGCTGATCAATACCTGGAGAAAAACCCCTCCCTTCGCTGAGTGATGCTGCTGTTACTGCCCAAAGGTTGCTTTTTGATCCTGCTGGCTTCAGTCCTTGGTGCCATGGTGGGCAATATCACATCTCCCACTTGTCCTGGAGCTGTTCATCCTTTTTGTTATCACAATGGGAATAGGAGTTTGGGGAGAAAAGTTCCTGTTTTGTTCTCCCTCTTCTGCCCTGGGCCACTGGGTCTGTACCTTCTTTACTTTGCAGGCAGTTTGTCCAAAGCCACTGATGAGCTCCCCTGAGCCTGATGAAATATTAGAGGTGGATTCCCTCCCATTCCATGAACAAGCACTGTCTGCTCCTGTGGGACACACTCCTCCTCCTCCCCTTTGTGTGAGCAGGACCAGCCTCTCCAAGGACAAGGACCTTCTGAGGGGCTCAGGGCTGACAGAAATCCTACAAGACAGAGAACCCCAGAATGATTTGGGTTGGAAAGGACTTTCAAGATCATCCAGTTACACCCTGTGCCATGGGCAGAGACACCTTCCACTAGCCCAGATTGCTCCAAGCCCTGTCCAGCCTGGCCTTGGACACCTCTAGGGATAGGACAGCCACAGCTGCTCTGGCCACCCTGTGCCATGGTACCATGGCACCACCCTCCCAGGGAACAATTTCCTCCTAATATCCCATCTAAATCTTCCTAACATCTAATCTAAATCTATGTCCTTCCAGAAAACAGTCAGGTCTCTTTCCCAGCACTACAACACTGTCACCAACATCTTCTCTCCCCACGGTGCCTGGAGCAGGCAGCAGCAGCGGCTCCCAGTGAAAGCTCCCTTGCCACAGGACATTAGCTCTGAGATGATAATGCAGGACAGCTGGTGCCACATGTCCCCCAGGAGCTCACAGCACCAGCCATTTTCTACTCTGGGTCAGAAACAACCACCTCCCTCCCTTTCTCCTTCCTCCCCTCCAGCTCCAACACTTCAGCTTTGCAAGGTCATAAACACTGAGGAGTCATTTCCAAGATGAGTCCAAGGCACTACTCAGACAACCTTCAGCAGCACGACAGAGGGATGTGAGCAGAAGCCCAAGAGTTGAAACAAACCACCACAAACCACCTTTTGAGCCCAAAACCCTTCCAAGCAAGACACAGCTGTCACAGGGGGCAGCAGAGCTGGCTGGACTCACACACAGCTCCATTTTGCTGCAGCACATCCACAGAGTGCCCAGCCCAGGCTGTGAATCAATGACACTTTGTAATATTTCATCTCTCCCCTCCTTGTCATGCCTGCCTCAGGAATTTGTTATCCTCAGACTTTGAAGAGAGCTGCTCTGTTATCTAATTTGCCACCCCCAGCAGGTGAGGCACGGTGGCATTTTGGGTTCTTAGGATTGCCACGTACACAATTTCCCTGTTAATTTTGATCCTGCTTTGAACAAAGAGTGCAGACAGCATGGTCCAGTGGTCCTTCCACTAATAGCAAGAACAAGAAGAGCACACGAATTCAGTTTGTGAGAAGCAGCAAAGTTCATTAGGCTGGGGAGGAAGAGAGGTGGTAATGTAAATAAGAGAGTAACCTCATCAAAAGAGCGTGTTTAATGCTAACAAGGAAAAAAGAAAATCACTGCTGCACCTGACATGAATATCATGAGTTTCCAGTAGCAGGTTCTGCACTAAGAAAAATGCAAAATTTGGCAACGTGCCCCTAGTGGCTCCCCGTTCACCACACTCCATGTTTGGTTACTACCCTGTGCTTCCAGCAGTGTGCTTCCACACTTCCCGGCTCACCTCCTGGGAGAGCTACAGATGAAGCTGAGCACCCGAGCACACTCCCACAGACAATCTGTGAGAGACAGGCACACCCCCTCAGCCACCTGGCGACCATTTATCACCAAAAAACCCCACTCTGTCTGCTCTCCCAGCTCTGATCACAGAAAAAAAAACCACTACTACGAAAATCACCCAAAAGCAGATTTAGGAAATAAAATCCACAACTCTACAGTAGAGCAGAGCTCCTGGAGTTGGCTCCTGTCCCCTCTAACACCCTCATTATGTACCGTGGCCCATAAGCAGCTTCTCTATCTCCAAGGAAATCGCTGCCTTAGCATCTCTTTTCTCCTCTCACCATCTCCTGTGTGTTACAGTCACTCCTTCCTTCTAAAGCACCCCCAGGTGTTAAACACCTCACTAATCTCTGAGCAACTGTTCTCACCTGGCTTTGCAGCCTGATGTTTCTGGTTCTGATCAGAGGGTTTGTTTGCCCAAAAGCTTCCCTACCTTCTTTAATCCTACCCCATAAAACATTCCTGCAGACAGACCTCACCTTTACATCCACATCCAGGGCCCCTCTCCTGTCCCCTTCCTGCTTTTTTCCCACAATCGGGAAGTCGGGAATAAAACCCTAGGACTTCCAGAACCTGAAAACAGAAATGGCAACCAAATGATCTGGGGACCAGCTTCTAAGCAGAGCCTGTTGTAATAGGGACCTACAAGCTGAACAGGGGCTCTTTATCAGGAACTGGAGTGACAGGACAAAGGGGAATGGTTTCAAACTGAGAGACAAGAGATTTAGAGGGGATGTTGGGAAGAAATCCCTCTGTGTGACAGTGGAGAGGGACTAGAATCAGTTGCCCAGAGAAGCTGTGGCTGATCCATCCCTGGAAATGTCCAAGGCCAGGTTGAACATTTGGGCTTGGAGAACCCTGGGACAGTGGGAAGTGTCCCTGCCCATGGCAGGGGGTAGCACTGGATGAGCTTTAAGGTCGATTCCAACCCAAACCATTTCATGATCTCCAGGAATCTGGCTGGAGAGACACACTCAATGCAAGCATGTCCCAGCCAAGGCAGCGAGGCAAATGGCTTTGGAACACAACCGAAGGATCTGGAGATGCTTCTCATAGGAAACAATTTGATCCCAAAGGTCCAGCTGAAAAGCTGCTCTGCAGAGTGCAGCCACGCTTTCACAGGGGTGGCAGGGCCAGGAACTACGCTGGTTTTCGGGACCAGGCAGGTTTCTGAGAGCCCTCACCCTGCCCTCTCCTGCAAGGGACTGCCGTTTCAGGAACATTTTCAGCATTTTCCTGACCCCTAGTGACAAGACGTGGCTGTACAGCAGCCGCTTAACATGCAGCGCCGAACTCTCCCTGAATAAACAAGGAACAAAACTCTTTAACGTGGGAAAACGGTTTCCAGATCTGTCAAGATACTCACTCCTCCGCCCCCTCTGCAAATTTGCAATTTGAAAATCCAACCTGTTTAACAAAGAGACTCAAATTTGGACTGAAAGTCAGGAAACAAGCTGAATGAATACAAGGAGCTTCCCTTGCGCCAGGCTCCAGCTGTGCCCAGGGAAGCCGAGTTACAGGAGTAATCCATCAGCAAACCAGACAAAATAAGGGGTGGGGAGGAGGCAGGTTTGATGGATTGCCTTCCCCCAGGGCAAATGCATCCTGTTGCAGGGACCTGGATGACCTTGGCAAGGCCACAAAGTCCATGCTGTCACTGCTGTCCGCTCTGGACCATGGAGCAAACTCCTGGGAAGCCAGCGGATGAGATCTGCGACACATCAGCTGCCAGGACCTGAGACTCTTGGGTTTGGTTTTAAGGGCAAACACAGAATCCAAACAGGATTATTCTGTCCCAACTCTGAGCTTCCTATTCTAAAGCATACCAGGTTTCTCCATGAACTGGCTTGGAATGGGAGGTGTCTTCCAGCACCAGTCTGACACGGGATAAGGGGTCCACAGCAAAGTGCTCTTGGATGCTTTGGACTCAGGTTTGGATCATCATCCTCCCCTGGGAAACCTTCCATCAGTGAAACCTTGCTCACTCCTGTATGCTCTGATATTCCTGAAAGCAGTCCCCTCCCACTTTGGGATTCTTGTGCTCAACATATTAGAAGTGGTTATTCCATTTTATTGCCATTTTTCCCATCTTATTTTCCATGCAGGGTACTCTGCCTGAGACAAAAGACCTTAACCTGGCACACAGTGTGAGAACAAAGCCCCAGTTTCTGCCAGCCTCTGATTCATTTTGCTCTGAGGGCCCCACTGATTTTGATAAAACACTGCTAGGAGAGGAAATCTCACACATAATTAATTAATGATTCATTTCTGTTTATTGGGCCCTTTTGTCAACTCAAACTTGTCACACCTGCCATAAATCCCCTCTAGTGCTAAATAAACTCTTTAATTAAATCTATTGTGCCATGAGAGAATGTTTCAGATTGCAGATGATGAAAGAGTTTGGCCCACCCTGGTTTAAAATACCCTTTGGGTCACAGCTTCTCTGGGCAACCTGTGCCAGGGCCTCCCCAAGCTCACAGGGAAGAATTTCTTCCCAGCATTCCATCTATCCCTGCAAAAGCAAATTTTGAGATGGGAGACAGGATGCTGCTCCCAAGCAAAGCAGCTTTCAGGGTCAGATATACTTTGCTTAAAAGCTATTGACAAAATAAGAATATGAGTAGTGAGTGATATGAGACCTCCCTCCAAACATGCAGAATCCTGTACACATGTGGGTTTAGCTGCCACCAAAAATAGCACAGCTGTAAAATAGACAAAAAGAAGAGGGAAAAAGAGCAAAAATCTGTTCCCAGTAAACAGCTTCACCCCTTGCACAGGGTGCAAACTGCTCTGAGCAAACACCTTGCCCAACACCCCTAATTAATCATTAAAAACAAACCTAAAGGATTCCCCATCATTTCAGATGGGGAAACTAACTGTGCAGAAGGGTAACTTAGAGGTTCAGGAGTTGGAGTCAGCCAAAGGATTCCCCTGGACACAATTCCACACTGTAGAGTGAGGAAAATCTCAACTGCCCTGTTGTTGTTTTTCAGGGCCAGCCTCTGCAGGAGACCCCTCCCATGAACTGTTGGCAATTAAGGCTGGATTTAGCACCCAGGAGAGAAAATGCCATTACAAAGGAGCTGAGCAATCAGAAGACAGTGTAAGGAATCCTTCTTCTCCTGATGATTCCCACCTCTAGGGAGCTGAGGTGGTCATCAGTTGCTCTGCACTGGCACCACACGTGTTGCCAAGGGAAATAGGATCAGATCCCAGGCAGGCTGGAGCAAAATCCAATGAAGGGAAAGCCAGGTAACATGAGAGATTTGCTTCCTGCCCATGTCCAGATCAATAGGGAGGCCAACAGAGGCACCCAGCCCAGCTGCCCTCAGTTCACCTGCACAAAATATTATTTACAGGGGCTCTTCTTCTGGGCTGTCATGAAACTGCCAATCCTGCACTTCCAGCTTAAGCCAAGAAAATATTCTGCTGGCCTTTCCCAACCCTAGGAGCAACCCCACCTCCCGATTTCACTGCTGGAAATGTCAGAGTACACCTCCTCCTGCCATCCACAGCAAAGCTTCCAGCCCCACATCTGCACACAATTATTTTCTTCTGAGGTGCTTCATTGCTCTCCAAGTCTTTTCTCCCTGGACAAACACTCAGGGTCTCCCAGGACACAAAAGATGCTCATTTTTCCTTTTCATTACCCTGGCAAGCAAACTTAGAGAGGGGAGAAAAAAAAAGAAGAAGAAACAAAAAAGGAAAGGAAGGATTTGCTTCCCTCTAACTTGCCTGCTGGAAAAACAAATCATCTCTGCAGTACCCACAATCCCTTACAGTAGACAACAAAATGTGCACAAGAGTATATACAAGAGATGTATGTCACACTGTATTAATAAATAAATAAATCTGGAATTAGTTGCTTCAGAGGTGAAGAAAGCCATGAGGGAATAGCAGGGGGCTGAATTTCTGTCTGCCACGTACACCAGCACAGTAAAAAATTGTTGTCAGCACTGGAAAACTGCCCATCATGTGAGTGGGGTTTAGCAGACGACGAGCTGCAGGACATGGGCACAAATCCATCTGGCCTGGAGAGGGAAAATGCCAGGGAGCAGCACTCAGCATCCATGAACACACCACTCACTCAGCAAGGGCAGCAAACACCTTAAAAACGCTCAGAAGCGTTGTGGGGCACTTGGCCTTCTCCCGTCCCACTTCCACGACTCTCAGTCCCCGCGCTCTGATGTAAGCCGGGCTGTCCCAGACAATGGAGCCGGTGATTATCGCTGCACTGAGCTCCGGGATGCACCATCACCCTGCTCACACGGGCTCCCAGCACCATCACCCTGCTCACAAATGCTCCCAGCACCATCACCCTGCTCACACGGGCTCCCAGCACCATCACCCTGCTCACAAGTGCTGCCAGCACCATCACCCTGCTCACACGGGCTCCCAGCACCATCACCCTGCTCACACGGGCTCCCAGCACCATCACCCTGCTCACAAGTGCTGCCAGCACCATCACCCTGCTCACACGGGCTCCCAGCACCATCACCCTGCTCACAAGTCCTGCCAGCACCATCACCCTGCTCACAAGTCCTGCCAGCACCATCACCCTGCTCACAAGTCCTGCCAGCAGCATCCAGCGGTGCCGCCTTCAGCTGCCCCCTCCATCCCACTCCACCTTGCGCCCCAGGCTAAGGCAGCGACCCGCAGGAGAGGGGTGCGCGGTTCGAGGGGAAAACGCATCGTAGTTTCGTCCTGCAGGGCTTCTAAGAGAGCCTGTCTGGGCATCCCCCGAGCCCCACGGCCCCGTGAGGCCCCGCGGGTTGGTAGCCAGTGTTGGCAAGGCTCGGCTGGCCGTGGGTGGACCCGGTAGCCTTGCCACGCCTCCCCTCATCCCGGACAAGCCCCGGCTCCGGCGGGATCCGGCAGGGCGAGCATCACCCGACCCGCCGCGGGGACGGAGGCCACGGAGAGCCGCGGGCCATGGTAAGTCGCTGCTGGGAAAGGCGGCTGCTTGTTCCGCCTTTTCGAAGGCAGAAATGCTCCAGCGGCAGCTCGAAGCTCCGAGGAGAGGCAGGAGGGAAGGGAGAACGGAGCAGAGCGCTGTGGTTAATCAGTAACGCGGGAGCTCCGCCGGCTGGTGCCGGATTTCCAAAGGCAGCGCTCTCCGGGCTCATTCGTCTGCGAGGGGGACGGAAAGGGTCCCCCAGCAACGAGTCCCCCGCACATTCTGTAGGGTAAGGACGACCCCCACGTGTGCTACATCTCCACTGCCCTGCGACAAGCCCGGGGCGGCTGGAAATCGGCTCTTCCACAGCAGCAAAAGACCGTGGGCCTTGTGGAATGCACATTCCAGCCCTGCCCGCTCGCCCAGGGCTGGCCCCTGTACCTTCTCCTAGGTGGAAATTCCACCTTTCATTAGGAAAAAATTGTTCCCTGGGAGGGTGGGGAGGCCCTGGTACAGGGTGCCCAGAGCAGCTGTGGCTGCCCCTGGATCCCTGGAAGTGCCCAAGGCCAGGCTGGACGGGGCTTGGAGCAGCCTGGGATAGTGGAAGGTGTCCCTGCCATGGCAGGGGTAGCACTGGATGGGCTTTATGGTCCCTTCCAACCCAAACCATTATAGGATTCTACAAAAGGTAAGATTTTAGTTAGAGCAAAGAAGGTTCAGATTCTCCCAATTTCCCATGCTGTTTCCTTTCCCTCAGCTGCATAATGCATTTACTTGGTTTCCCGCTGGCAAAAGAACCAAAATAAAAATCCCAACGTTTTGGCAGTTGAGAAGCAGCAGCAGAAAACAAAATTATTTCATTTCCCTAACGAGAAGAGTATGTTTGAAGGAGTGAGAGCACATAAAAGCATTAACATGCCATCCTGACAAAACCAGCAGGCTGGCCAATGTCCTGGGGTGGAAAAGGATGGCTTGGAGCAGGATGGAGGACAGGGGTGCTCCAGAGGGCAAACCCTCTGCCACGGAGGAGTTGGCTCTGTGTGCTCTGTGGGCCAAGCCTCAGCCTCCCACTGGTGCTGGGAGTAGCTGGGCTGGAAAAAGCCCCGGGGGCCCATCCTCCCACAGAGTCACAAAGGAGAAAAAGAACAATTACACCATGTCCCTTTGTTGCTCTGCCCAGGGAAGGCTGGTTTGGAACCCAGCCAGCAGCATCCATACTCCCTCTGCTCCAAGCAACAACTCCAGCTTTTACCTTTCCTCTCTTTAGCACCCATAAGGAGCAGGTTTCAGCCTCTGCTCCCAAATCCTAGTGCAGCCCCTGCCCTATTCCCATCAGAGCCCCCGCGGGTGCCCCCCTGCCAGCGCCCGGTGCAGAGCCATCCTCTGTCCCCACATTATCCAGTTGCTAAGCTACCTGTGCCAGGCTTATCACACCATCGGCACAGAAGGGCAACGGCCCAGGGTTTATTGAGCTAAGTCATGTTTGCTCACTGCCTTCCCTCCCAGCCCAGCGTTCCCTTGTCATTTGGGGGGTGGGGAGGGGGTGACAGGGCTGGGGCTGGCAGGGGGGATGTTTTGCATCCAAAATATGCAGAGGCAAGGAAGGCTTTCCCCAAAAATCCTGCAACTGCAATGCCAGGGGGACAGGAAGCATCCCACCCCCCAGCCACGCCACGCTAGTGACACTCTGGCACTCTCCATTCCATGCAGTCTAAGGGTCATGGATACAAAGAGAGGTAGGCACCCACACAGCCATGGAAATGGGGTATCATCTTTCCAATCTTCCCCAAAACATGCAAGAACCACCCACAAAAACATCAGTTTCACAGCTGGTTCTTTGGTTTTGTACAGCCTGTGAGCATGGAAACCACAGGAGAGGATGATTTGCCTCAGTTGCTCAGCTGTTTAAGGTGCCATTTCTGAGCACTGATGCCCAAGCATCTCAAGGGGCTGCAGACCAAATTATCCACAAAAAACGGCCAGATCTGCCAAGACTCATATCCAGCTTGCCACACTTGGCTCTATAGGACATAAAGGAAAAGAAATTGCAAAGAGATCTTTATCATCACCAACTGGAAAGATCAACTCACCCAAACCTTCCAGGACTCAAGGAGTGTTTGGACAATGCTCTCAGGCACATGGTGAGATTCTTGGGGCTGTCCTGTGCAGGGCCAGGAGCTGGAGTCTGATGATCCTTGTGGGTCCCTTCCAACTCAGAACAATCTGTGATTCTGTGAAAGGATTTTAATTGCCAGAACATAACATTTCAGAGAGCAGTGCCCCTCTGCACTCACTCCTGCCTTCCCCGCTGAGCCAGAGCAGAGCTGGCTCAGGCTGCCTCCATCCCTAAGAGCTTCATTTTCATTTCATCTCTGCCTATAAACACTCCTCAAAGCCAAGAACTGCTGCTTCCCCACTACCACCCCTTAAAAACTAAGTACCAGCAGCTCTGCCCAAGGCAGAGCTCAACCACAATCTCTCCTCTGCCCTTTGTTCCTTACAGGCAGAAACAGCCTCTTAAAATCCATTGTAATATAAAGGAGATGGAAAAAGGAGCAGCTTAGTGTGAGTCATCTCTGATCCACACTACTTCTTTCTCCTCAAAAGCAGGCTCCCAATAAATGAATAAATAAATAAATAGATAAATAAATAAGCCTTCCTGCTTTGGGAACCCTAAGGCAACTCTCAGATCTAGAAATGATCAAAAGAGCTTCAGCTTTTTAAACTTTTTTTTCCCCCACAGAAGACTGTATGTAAAAGAAAATGTATTTTGGAGTTTAACTTCATGCAGGTATCATTTCTTAGCACCTCAGGCACTGTGGGAAGTGTTGCAGGTGAGAGGACAGAAGGGACCAGCTGGGCTTCCTTGGTATATGCAGGATGTATTCCAGGCAGGGAGCAGAGGACATTGATATTCCAACCCTCCCACCCACTCTGCAGCTGCCTCCATGTTCCCATAACTCCACAACCCATGGGATGCTCTGAACATCTGCTTCATCCCACTTCTGCCACACTGACCTGCTCCTCTTCACTTTCCTTTCCTTGCCAGGCAGGAAAAGCCCACAGGCTGAGCACAGAGGAGAGGGAGCAGCTGCTGCCAAACCTGCGAGCTGTGGGATGGAATGAGGTGGAAGGCAGAGATGCCATCTTCAAAGAGTTCCACTTCAAGGACTTCAACCGGGTACAAGCACCAGGGCATGGAGTTTTACAGACTGGGAACACCCAGTTTGCAGAGCAGGGAGTCCCCTCTGCAAAGCTCAGCCAAAGAAAGCCCTCTGTGTCTCTCCTGAAATGGAATGGCTGAGCAAAATAACCTGCCCAAGACACCAAAGTGCACAACCCAGCATACAGTTTGTCTGGGAAACACTCCTCAGGAAAACCCATAGAAAACTCCCAGAATATCCCAGGCCTTGCATTTGGTTGGGTTATGTAGACACAGGCAGTTTAAAATTAATAGTAATGGGGTGAAAACCAATATAATGCAGGGTAAATGGTTCAGAGAGAACTTTTCTTCTTACTCTGCAGGCCTTTGGCTTCATGACCAGAGTGGCTCTACAAGCAGAAAAACTGGATCACCATCCTGAATGGTTCAATGTGTACAATAAGGTAAGAAACACAGATGGTGGGGACAAAGCAGAGAACTTCAGGGAGCAGCTCTTTTTTTTGAGGGACAGAACAGGAGCAGCAAGTCCTGTTCTCATCAGCAGGACCTCTTCCCTCAGATGCCATGCCCGCATCACAGCCAGCCTGCAGCTATCACAGATCCTTTCCTCCTCCTTTCTGCCTGTCCAGCTGAGCAGTAGCTGCCAAAAGCTGGCATCAGAGTTGCTTTTTAAAATCTGTATCAAGTAGCAGCCATAGGAAAAGCATCTGGGGAGTGAGTTCAAAATGAGCACAGGTGGCTGCTGTGACCAAGGCAGGGGTGGCAGCGACAGCTTGTGGCCAGGAGGAGCTGTAGGAAGGAGAAAAACCAGGCCAAGTGCCAGAGAGCACCTCTGCCACCCCACCCAGGGAATTTTGCTAATAAGTTTGGAGCAACTGCCTCATCAGATGCAGCACTGGAGAAACCAGCCCTGCTGTTTCTGTCAACAACCCTCAGCCTGTCTGTCTGCCTTAGGTTCACATCACCTTGAGCACCCACGACTGCGGGGGTTTATCGGAGCGAGACATCAACCTGGCCAGCTTCATCGAGCAGGTGGCAGCTTCCCTCTCCTGACCAGGGATCCAAGCAGCCAAAAACCCACTGTGTGCCACTGTGTCCTGCCTAGATGGCTGCACCCAGAGCCTTTTCCCACTTCGAAGTTAGATCCTGGATCCAGACAAGCCGACATCTCCCCAGCGCAGCTTGGATGCAGGCACTTCTCAGGGTGCACGTATCCGTCTCTGATCTCACAAATTCCATCCTTAAACCCTTCCTTAGGCATGTGATCCCACACCCCCAAGTGCAGAGCCTCTTACCAAGAGTCAGTCATATCATGAGAGTCATGGGATGGTTTGGGTTGGAAGGGAACCTTAAAGATCACCTCCTTCCTCCCCCTGCCGTGGGCAGGGACACCTTCCACTATCCCAGGTCGCTCCCAGCCCCATCCAACCTGGCCCTGGGCATTGCCAGGGATCCAGAGGCAGCCACAGCTGCTCTGGGCAACCTGAAGGCCTCACCACCCTCACAGGGAAGAATTTCTTTCCAATATCCCATCTAAACCTATTCTGTGTGAATCCATTCCCCCTTGTCCTGTTAACTACATGCTCTTGTAAAAAGTCCTTCCATGTTTCTTGTCGGTTCCTTCAGGTACTGGAAGGCTGCAGTTAGGTCACCCCAAAGCTTCTCTTCTCTGGGCTGAACAATCTCAATTCTCTCAGCCTTTCCTCACAGCAGATGTGCTCCATCCCCTCTGATCATTTTGCTGCCTCCCTTGGACTCGCTCCAACAGGTCCATGTCCTTCCAGAGTCAAGTTACCATTGCACCAGTAAATCTGTCCAGAGCCTGTCCCCACATCCAGCCCCTGTTGTTGCTCCTTAGCTCCTGGAACGTGCTTTCTGCCTAAAACATGTCTTATGAACCCTTTGTCTTCTCTGTAACCAAGCAGCAAGGTGCTGTGCAGTTTGTCGTGGCTGTCAGCTCTCTCTAGCAGTATTACATCAGGCACGTGGTCTCACCCCGACTGGAGCCAGCCTTTAGTAGGATACCAACTGAAAATGTTTACAATAAACATCTTCTTTAACCTGGTGGCTCTTTGGAAAGAGGCCTCACTGATCAAATGACACCAACAGGTTTTCCCAAGGGCAGGCACTGCCCCGACTGCTCTCCAGAAGTTGCCCCTGCCACAGAAAAACTTCACACAGAAATGGCAGGTGCCTTCACCTGAGAGTGACTGAGGTCTGAAAGACAAAGAGATGATCTCAGCCAGGGCAGGTAAAAACTGCTTGTGTAAAATCACAGCTGTGCCACAGCCAAGGCACAAACATAGGCAAAGTACAGCCAAAAGGCACAAAAGCAGCATGGCACCAGGGCAGGGGCTGCTTAGGGTGGAATACTTCCCAAAAAGAGGAAGGGTGGGTGGACTTGGTGGTGCAAGATCTTCACTGATACACGATGAACAATCTCATGTCAAACCAACAGCATTTGGTTTCAGCACAAACAGCATGGGGAAAAACACTACAAACACCCAGTTAAGGTATTTTTTTCTTCTTTTTTTAACCCTTTGAAGTTCTACAAAGTATTGATAGAAAATCCATAGCTTTTGAACTTCCAGCATCCTGGAACATCACACACAAGATGCAGACATAGACACTACCTTCATTCTGACAGAAGGACAGAGCAGCCCTCAGGCAGAGTTAGTAAGATTCAGAAATCATCCTCCCTGCCACAGAGCAGGCTGTGTATGAGCAAATTCCAGGAACAACAGGTCCCCATTCATTCAAACAAGCACCAAAGCAGAAAAAGAAGAGCTCAGTGAGCCTAGATAGCTAAATGCACCGTTTTAATACAAACCAGGCCCATTTTCACCAGCTCTCCAGCTATTTCAGCCTCCAGTTCGACAGTGGCAAATCAGAGCAAAGCAGAAAACTGCCATCAAATCAACTCATCCCATTTGTCCATTAAAAAGTCTTTGTGGATTTGTTGGGCAAGGTATTATTGTGTTGTACGCAACCCTTCGCTCCCCTCTCCCCCAAGTCATCAGAAAAGTGCAGATTAAATCCATGGCATGAAGACACACATCTCTTCTTGGTCCATCCCATTGGATATTCTTCATTCTAGTACCAAAGAACAGGTAAATCTCTTGGGAGTGCTTTGTTCAAGCAACAAATTGAGTGTCCCACTTGGAAAACCTGAAAATCCCACAGGAATTAACAGTGGCAAGGATCCTTCCAGGTCTAAAAGTACCGTCCAGTTTCAGATTATAATCCAGTCCATCAAATTCTTCTTCTTTTTTTTTGCCTTTGGAACAATCACACAGCCTGTAAATCCATTTTTCCAAGACCATTTGGCATGATAAAGTAGGTGCAGATTACATGTTAGGTGACATGGATGAATAAAAACTACACACCAGGGAATTACAGTGGCCTATTCCCGACCACAGGATTACATTTACAGTATAGGACAAATACACATGGAATAATTAAACCCACAAATATTATTAATAAGCAAAGCCCAGAATAGAATACACTGACTTACAAATAACATCTTCAAATACATCCAAAAATGTGAAATGGAGCACTGATCTGTTAGATCCACCTAATTCCTGGGAGGAAAATGCAACCAGGGAAGGAAGAGAAGGGAGTTTCACTCTCCTTCAGCCCACCCTAATCCACCCCTTCTTTCTTTTAAAGCAGAAACAAAAAGAGTACCTCCCTTTTTCTTTTTTTCTTGTTTTGTTTTGTTAAATCTCAGTTCCAAAGAGAACCATCATAGTAGCCAGACACTGAAGACTGTCCCCAAAGTCCTGCAAACTTAGAAATACAGTAATGGTCACACTGGAGAGACCTTGAGAGAACAAACAGGTCCAATACAAACTGCCAGAGCTCATATCACCATCAAGAGACTCTCTGGCAATTCAATGATTTCAAAAGGGCTCAGAGACTTGCATGAAGTCATCAAGCTCAGGGCAGATGGCCAAAATGCTTGTGTCTCCTAGCACAAAAGGGAATAAAGCTGTTGGAAAGCCAGGATCCTTCCCACAATGGCTGGGCCCAAGGCTGCGCTGGTTTGTGCAGGAGGTGGTCAGTGACCTTCTCATTCCTTAAAATTCCTGTGCTTCAGCCAGGGTCAGCTTCAGGCTAACAGGCTACAGCAGAGAGAAGCCTTCAGATTCCCTGCCCAGGACTGTGCAGACACAGCGTGAAGTCTTCACTCACATGTGGAATTCTGCCTGGGAAACTCTGCTCCATGCAAAAAGCTGAGAGGAAACATGGAAAAGCCCTGCAGGAGTAATTCCAACGCTACTTGAGAGATTCTGGCTTGTCCTTGAGGCCACAGCTGCCTCACAAGGCTGCACTGGGAAAGCTCTCTCACCCTAAAAAAGGCAGGGGGAAAAATGGGAAGGCTGAGCCCAAGGCTGAAACACCTCTGACTTGCTGCATCCTTTCCTCTGCTTCTCCCAGCATCTTTGTAATACTGTGAAGGGACTTGGCTTGTTACAACTATCCTACCTAACAGGCAAGGGTGCTTCCTCTGAGACCAGCCTGTCTTTGAGGTTTGTTTCCAGAATTAGTACCATAAAGAAACAACCACAACCAAGATTGTGGTCAAACAGCTGAACCCTCCAACCCTCCCTGGCATGCCACAAAAAAAATAAAAGCCAGAGAAGCATCAAGGCACAATGGTGAATGCCCTTTTGAGAATGTGCCTTAAAATAATCAGTGCAAAGAGCTGAGATTACTGCTATTACAAAAGTCACCTTTTTGATTCTAAAAGACCATGGTAATAAAACCGTCTGCGCACGACGTCCCTGGCTGTGACAGCATCGTGAGGGGACAGTGTAAAACCTTCAAGTTCTGAACAGTGAAATGAGCTTTGCACCTCCCTCCAGATTTGTGCAAGGGAAAGCAGCTCTCCTGGGTGGTCAAGGCATGTCTTCTACGAGAGGCAGGGGAGCAAAACAGCCACGATGTAGCTGGGGTTTTCAGTACCATCCAGTTCCTCTCCCTACATCACCTGCTTGGTTTCTATTTCTGCTGTTGGTGAAGAGATTCCAGAAAAGGATTTTGTGCTGCTTTTTTTCTCCCCCTCAGCAGATATTGATTGCAGTTTCACTGAGATCTCCAGAGGGGAATTCAAAAGGAGGCCACTACCTTCCCTCTGCCAATTTATCAGCTCTGCCTTACACAGATATAAGGCTCCCAGCACGTTCTGTTAAATGCAGCAGCCTACAAGAATACTCAAGAGAAAACAAAATTTCCAATTTACTGTCTACCATTAACTTCTGGGAAGACTGGAGCTGTGGAACACAATGTGAGAACTCAAATTTAACACTTGGCTGGACATTGGCTAAATACCAGGTCTGAGGAGGAGTAAGAACAAGGAATGAAGTGACAGACATGCAGAATACCTGAGGAATTCGGGGCTGTGGAATGGACATTCAAATTCACCATCAATACCCATGATGAAAACAGGCAGTGGGGAGGGAGGAAAATCCCTAAACCAGAAACTGGGCATGAAAACAATGCAGATTTCAGAACAGACTAAGACAGGGAAGGCTTTTTTCCAGATCAAGCCAGCCTCAGACCTGCAATTGTAGGAACAAAGGAACTGCAATCTCTTTCCCTAGGAAACCTTTGGAACCACCCCAGTGCTCGCTGGCAAGGCACCAATTGTTGCACTACAGTCAGTGGTGGCTGGGAGAGCCGTTCATGTGCTTTTCACTGCTGGGAACATCCGTGCTGTAGAGGCCATCCAGGTAGGCCTGGGAAATCTCTGCTACCAGGCTCCTGTCTGGGACGGACTGTGCCATTCCATAGATGGCTCCCTAAGCAGAGAAGAGCAGGCTGTTACACAGGAGAAACACCCTCAGCCCAAACACCCCCTCACTGTGTGCTGGCCTCCTCACCATGCCGGTGGTCTTGGCGTTGAGGTCCTTCATGATGTCCTGGATGCTGTCCCTGACATCCTTCAGGAACTGCTCAGCAACGCCAGGCTTCGTGTGCAGCTGTGTGATGCACAGGTGGATGCTGGGCAGGCAGGGCAGAGGGCAGAGATCAATCACCTCCAGTACACACAGCTCCATGATTTCTGAGTGGCCAACAGCAGCTGAACCCTTCTGTGGCCAGGGGTAACTGTCCATCTCCTTGAAACAGCGTTCCCACTAAGGGTAATCCCTGCAAAATGCTTGCTAGAAACAGCTCCTTCTTTCCTTCCTGACTTCTTATTAAGGTTAAAGTTTGTCACCTCATTCCGTGTACTTCTGGTGAGAAAAATGCAGCTGCCTGCAAGCATGGTGACCCCTGCCATCATTTCCCTCTCCTTCCTCTGCAGCCATCACTCCACTGACCTCTGAGCTATCACCTTAGGCTCTCTGGACTTTGCTTCACATGGTCAGTCAAATTCAGTGCATCTGGCAGCACCAACCCCTTCTGCCAACTACAGCCCAATTTCCCACTTAAGGAAAGTCTCTGACAAAGATTAATTTTACATTGAAAATGATCAGCCCTTCACTGTTGTTTTAATTTTCTTCATGTTCAGTGGGCAGGAGGAAGACAGTAAAAATAAACCAATCAATCTACAAACCCTCAGTTAACTAAACATAAGATAGAGCCTTGGTTATTTATATTCTTCTGCTTCTATTAGATAGAAAGAGAGTCTCATATGTCCCCTGCCAGGCCCATTAAAATTACTATTACTTTATCTTCACTGCTGTAAAATGGCAATTACAAAAGTGATTCCTGCTGTGCAGGGGAAAATTCTGCATACGATATATCAGCTATGGACAACACAACTCAGCAAATCACAAGAGCCACATGGCCTGAAGCTGACCACCTTGCATATCCTGGCTAAAGATATCACTTCCTGGTCTCCACATACTCACCTTGGTGGGAACTGTAGGACATTCAAGTTCCATCCTTTTGCAGCTAAAAAATTGGATAATCGATAGATGTCAAAAGTGTCCGAGCCAAGGGAGAGGACAGACACCTCTGGCTTCCCAAAAATGAAGATGCTGTCAATTTTTCTCAACCTTGAAATAAGGAGGAGAAAAGAAGTGACTGATCAGGGTTACAGGGTTCAGATATTCTGTCCACCCAGCTGGAGCCTCAAAGGAAAAGCTACAGAAGGGAACAGATGGCAGCATATTCCCACCCAAAAATCATGCACCCAGCCCGGGCCATTAGGACTTGCCAGAGGACCTAGGTCATTATATACCCTAAAATCAAGTAAACTCAGGAAGAAATGGAATAAAGGGAAGACAGAAAAGAAGGGAAAATCAGCTTCTCTTGCATAGCCACCCAAGCATCCCAACAAGGAAGAGTATAACCCTTCTTTTGTCCTCCCTCCAGATTCCCCATCAGCCATGGCTGAAGCAGAAGGAATTCTCAAAGCTGAGCTGAATAAAGGTGCCTGCACTCCTCCCATCTGTGTCCCTCAGCTATCTGGGCACAAACAAATGTTCCTCCAGAACTGCCCAGCAGTTACCAGGGAAAAACAAAACAAAAGCAGTTAGGGAGGAGAGGTCCAGCCCCAAACACGTACTCAGACTCAAGGAAACGAGCTGTTGTAATTATCCTCTTCGTAGCCTCCACATAGCCCGACTCTCCAATGTGCAGCAGCGTTGCCCAACATGCAGCTATGATCCCACCAGGCCTGGAGCCTGCCACAGAGGGGGAGGCATAAATTCCCCCTTGCCAGTCAGGGGCTATGAAGAACTGGTACTTCCTGTACTCCTTGTCACTGTAGAGCACCACCGAGGAGCCCTTGGGAGCGTAGCCATACTGCAAGGGGAACAGAAAGAGTTAGAAAGCAGCAAGAGGGCACAGGAATGCATCCAAGTCGTCACCAAGATCCCATTTGTTGATCTGCTGGACAGCAGAAGGCTCTGCAGAGGGCTTGGGACAGGCTGGAACCATGGGCAGAAGTTCAGCAAGGCAAAGTGCCAAGTCCTGCCCTGGGGTCACAGCAACACCCTGCAGCTCCAGGCTGGGGGAGGGCTGGAAGGGGCCTAGGGGTGCTGGTGACAGTGGCTGGACATGAGCCACCATGTGCCCATGTGGCAAGGGGCACCTGGCCTGGATCAGGAATAGTGTGACCAGCAGGACCAGGGCAGTGATTGTCCCTCTGTGCTGGAGGCCCTTGAGTACTGCATCCAGTTCTGGGCCCTCCCAGCCAGAGAGACATTGAGAGCCTGGAGCACATCCAGGGAGGGGAATGGAGCTGGGGAAGCAGCTGGAGCCCCAGGAGAGCTGAGGGAGGTGGGAAAGGGGCTCAGCCTGGAGCCAAGGAGGCTCAGGGGGGACCTTCTGGCTCTGCACAACTCCCTGAGAGAAGAGCGAAGCCAGGTGGGGGTCAGGCTCAGCTCAGAGGAAACAAGTGACAGGACAAGAGGAAACAGCTTCAAGTTGTACTAGGAAAGGTTAAGGCTGGAAATCAGGAGAAATTCCTTTGTGGAAGGGGAAAAAGGGGCTGTCAGGGTTGAAGGGGCTGCCCAGGAAGGTGGTGGAATCTCCATGCCTGGAGGTGTTCATGTAATGACTGGTGTGGCACTCAGTGTTCTGGTCTGGTCGGAAGTTGGACTCAGTCTTGGAGGTCTTTCCCAACCTGAAGGGTTCTGTATTTTAGCACACTGCACAAAGCACGTGAACAGAGCAGCACCTACCCCTGCACCTCAGCGCTCCTCCACACAGGAAGAAAGAAATGCCTGAAGGCCAAGATGGCAACAGCAATCACAGCCCAAAAATGAAAGCACTGGAAGACCCTTCTCCCCTCTCCTTACCTTGTGGGTGTCAGCAGAAATGCTGGTCACACCTTCCACACGGAAGTCAAAGGGGCGTGTTAGGGGGAACCCAGCCTTGTCCATAAAAGCAATAAGGAATCCACCCAGGCAGGCATCCACATGGAATGGGATTTTGTACTTCACTGCAAGCTGTGTGTGAACAAGAGATCAGGGAACAAAATTATGTGGCTGGGGCACCTGAACTCCAGCCACCAAAATGAATTTGCCATTTCACAGTTAAATGTTCACTTTGAGAGCCTCACACCACTCTCAAGGTGATGAGGAAGGGTTGGCCTTTTGTGGGATGCCTTTTCCTGCCTTCCACACACAGGAAAAGCCATGGGGCATTTTGGTAGTTTGCTGTGTTTGCCAAAGGAATGTAACAACACTGTCTGAAAGGAGTATCCATAATAAAGTAAAAGCCAAATGAACAAAAGGTCAGAGGGCCTGGCTGGTCACATATGAAATAAATAACAGAGAGAAAAGAAATCAAGATGTGTGTTTGGGAAATAAGATTGAGCCCTTTGACTCTTACGCCCTCCAGACGTTCCTCAGACTTCCACACCAATTTTGCTACAACCAGCAGGCCCTAAATCAAAGCCTTTTCACCAGGTGAGCCATTTAGGTGTTCTTTCCTTTCAGGCAGCAAAGAATGAGCACTTCCACTGGTTGGTCACACAGTCACACATTCCCTCTCACTCCCAAGCTGCATCCTGCATACCCTGCTGTTGGTCAACAGCTCCTTTGAGGACAGTAATACCCTTCCAGCCAGTGGGATCCCCACACCAAATTCACTGCTCAGCATCCTGGAATCCCTCTACTCATGCTGGTTTTACTGCTACAACACACAAGTTCCTACAGGTAGGGGTATCCTACCTCTGCCACCTCTTCAATGGGGTCCATAATTCCATGTGGGAACTGGGGAGCAGAACAGACCAGCATGGCTGTGTTCCTTGAGATAGCTCTCCTCATTGCCTGAAGATTTAAAGAGATAAGATGCTCACATTCCATTTACCAAGTGCCATCCTGCCAAAGAAGATAAAGAGTACAGAATCTGGTCTTAAAAACCAATGCATAAAAGTGTACAGAGAGGAAAGCAACGAGCTACAACCACTCTTTCACTTGGAAATACCATAATATTTTCATTCACTCTCTGAAATCGGGGCTATTTATGAAACACATCAATTACCTAAGTGTGAATGAATCCCACAGGACAAAGGGATAACATCCAGTAATTTCAAATACAACTTCATCTGCAATGACAGGCACTTACTCATGCTGTTTTTCATTGTTTCCAGAAAGCATTCCTCCCTTTCTATCCACTGACTCGCTACCTGGACAGGTAGATTTCTTGCCTAGTTGCTGTGCAATTTTAATTTCCTCACAGAGAGAGACTAAAGTGATACCTGAACATCCACTTCCATAGCCTTGGTCAGTGGTATTTGGATCAGCTTCATGCCAAAGTAGTGTGCTGCCTTGTCAAAGGCCGCATGGGCACTCACCGGGACCAACCTGGAAAAGGAACAGATCAAATGAACCACCAGTGTTTCATTTCTTTTTACATTTTCTCCCCAAAGCAATTAACCAGAGAAATATTTTCCATGCACAATCTAGAAGAGAGGCAGCAGATTAGAGACAGCAAATCCTCTATTAGCAGTGTAATGATTAGCACAATTCCTCATTTGAGCTCAAACCAGCCCAACTCTAGCCTCAGAGTTTTCAGGCTAAGCCCGCTTTGATCTGAATAAATCAAACCCCTTGAATACTTCAAAGGGCCTGACAATCACTGCTCGAGAGCAGAGCTGATCTGAGCAGGCTGTTTAGAGCAGCAGACAGGTATTGCCAAAATACAGCTGCTCAGCACAGCCCCCAGCAACATCTGTGCCGCCCAGGCTGCTTTAAAACTTCCTATTCTTTTGAACTCCTCTTTCCACACAGCTCTCTCTCCTCCAGACAGAGATGGACAAGGAATAGGTGGCAGTGAGCTATGAAATAAATAAAGGATTACTGAGGTCCAGCACTACCTTGGCACAAGGGGGACAGTAAACCCCACAAGCCCCTGAAGGAAAAAGCTGTGGTGGCCCCACTCACATTTCTGGCTGTTTGATGCCCCTCTCATAAGCCAGGTCTCTGTATGCCTTGCAGGCCATCAGGATGCTCTCAGTCCCCCCAGATGTCATCTGTCACCAGAAAAGAAGCAAACAAGGAAAAATAACAATGGGTGATGAAGGAAGGAAAAGCAAAATGGGGCTGCAGGCACAGCACCTCTTGCCTCTGCTTCAGAGGTACGCAGGACAGCTCAGGGTTTAAAGGGCAGCAGAAGCCATTGAACAGCACGAGGCAGCGTTCTGATACTCAGCTTGAAAATGCATTTTAAATGTTTAATCCTCTATTTAAATGGGATGGGGGAAAAGGAAAACAAACAAGAAGTACAGAACTCCAGAGGCCAGCAGGAGGGGAACCACATTTCACAGTCACCTCACCTCACCAAACTACTGGTACTTAAGCCCTTGATTACCTGGGGATTGTTTATCTGCATTACAGATTAATTATACCACGTATTACGGAAACAACAAAGTTGATTCTGTGTTAAGTCAGCTGAAGTCCAGCAGGGTTTATTAGGTCTGGAGCAGTGCCATGCTGAAACACAGGGTCAGCTCAGGGCTGGCAACAGCCTGAGCCACAAAACCTTCCCAGCACCTGGAATGCTGCAGGACTTGGAGCTCTCTCCCACCTCCTCTCTGCAGAGGCCAGCCTAGGTGTGCTCAATACCAGAGCTTCTAAGCCCTCAGGGACACAAGAAATTTTACACCAGGAGGAATTTGTGCATTCCTCTCCCCAGCCAGACCTTCAGTATCCACACCATCCACTAACCCTGCTTTCCCAGCCCTCTTCACCCTGACCACAGGGTTTGCATCAGGAGGTGGAAGAGAGGAAGGCACACAGAGCTTTACTATTGCACACTTGAACTCAAGAGCTGGTGCAAACACATAAATTAAACTCTTTACAGGAAGGAATTCCTCAAGTGGGAGGTCTCTTGTAGGTCAGCTTTTATGAGTTCTGGCATGCAGAGGACACTCGGTACAACCTTCTCCAGTAATATTTTAACCTGGGAAAATGTGAGGCTGGTTTTTCAAGCAGCCTGCAGGACTGACTGACTGGGTGAGCCACAACCTGAGGATACAGGGCAGCTGGGACAGTTATACAGAGGTTCAGGTAAATGAGGAATCAAAAACCTACTTACACAGCTTATGGGGAACTAATTTTGCTCCTCAGACCTGCTGAACCAACTGCAACTTCCCCTTTTAACCTCTTCCCCCTCAAAAATAAACATAAAAAAGAACCCAATCACATTTGTATGCCTTATGACATCTGGAAGTTTGAGTTTTCCTTTGGTTTTTCCCTGCTGACATGGTTGCAAACCCTGAAAATGCCATGAAGTGTGACTGTGTGATGACTAAACATGAAGTACAGAGATAAGGAACAAAGTTCACAGCCTGCCAGGATTTGTTCCTAGCACAATCTAAGCCAGCAGCAGCTGCTGCCGCAGGCAGTCACACCACAGACAATTCCTGCTTTTTGGGGTAAGTTTAAAAGTAACAGCTGTCAGAGAGAAAACCTAACAGAGCTTCACACTGGATAAAGATGTCTCTGCATTAATTGTGAAGCAAATGGCTGACAGCAGGAACACAATGTTTTAAGGGTTTTATGGGCTGTGCCACTCACTTCTCAACACCCTTTATGAAAAGATCTGTCAGGTTGTGATTACCTTTGGGAAGAAAAGAACCCAGCTGGTGATAGACTGCCTTCCTACTGGGTGGGAGAAGAGAAATGAGATTATTGCATACTTGTTACTATCCTTGCAACACTCCTTAGGATAATGATTGTGAAAACTTTGCTAGGAAGCACGTTGGGATCTTGGGATTCATGTTACTGAACACCAGACCTGCTCCTTGTTGGGCAGCATTCCCTATGCTCACCTAGATAATCTGCTTTTGAAAAAGCAGCCTCTGTACAGTCTAATTCCCATTTCAATCCTAACACCAAAACACCAACATCTTGCCTTCATATGTAACAATCCTTCCCTCAAAATCTGGTTTTATCCCCTGCATGAGAATGCTGAGCCACACAGAGTTTTTGGTAGGTCAGAGCCAAGACTTGGCAGCAATCACATCCAGGTAAGGAAGAGCATCCAGGATGGATCCTTCTCCCAGGCACCCAGACTGGAATGCAGACAACCACACAGAAACATGTTCAGACAGCTGAAAATCCACCCAAAAAGCTGAACTTCAGCCAGCTCAGCTTCCTAAACTGGCCCACAGTCAGCACATCATGAGTCTTCACCACAGAGAAGTGCCCAAGTCCAGAGCAGCACCTTTAGCCCAACGCAGCTCCAACAGCAAAATCCTTTTGGTCCACATGGATTCTACCTGTGGATGGAGCCTGCTCCTTTACAGGAGGCTTTGTCAGCTTAGCCACTGACAGCAAACTCACTCTGCTGTAGCCAGAGCCTGAATCACTGTCACAGGATCCAACTTCCCCAGCGCCTGCGGCGCCGGCGCCCGGCCAACGCGCGGTGATTCAGCACCCGCTGAGGGCTCACACACATTCTTCTCTCCCCTCAATGAAAGTCCCCAGGCTCAGGCCATGCCAAGGGGAAAAGGGGCTGGAAACAGGCATTGTTTTAAGCAGCTCTGTAACTCTGAGCTATCTGCAAAGGCCAGGCAAAGTGTGGGGGGAAAAAGGAAAGCAAACAGATATTTTGTGTTTTTAATTTATTTGTTGTTTTGCAAATGGGAGGGGAGCGGAGAGAGCACAAGGAATAAATATCCCTCCTGCTTTCCAAACTCACTGTATCACTTCCATTG
The DNA here is from genome assembly GCA_013399455.1 of Anthoscopus minutus. NCBI lineage: Eukaryota > Metazoa > Chordata > Aves > Passeriformes > Paridae > Anthoscopus > Anthoscopus minutus. The sequence goes on from VWYI01010744.1 coordinate 1,355,579, forward strand.
CACTCTCCCTACAAATCCCAGTGCTCTGGAACCTCAACATTACAACAGCAATAAAAGATATGGTCCCTGTTCCAGGATTCCTTTGGCCATGTCACTGTCAAACTGTCAGACATTAAAGAACCACTTCTGTTCATGGTCTCTCAAGTTTTGCTTCCACTTTCACCTGAAGAAATATGTCCATTCAGACCCTGGAGACAAAGCTGACCAGAAGTTTCACTGAGATGAACCACCATAAAGGAAAAAGAAGCAAACTGCAATTTATTTCTAGGGTAGCAGAGTAAAAAAACCACACCACAATCCACAGCATGGTCATAATGTTTGGCAGCCTCCCATAAAACCCCTGGAACCTGCAGGCTGTAAATTCCACAACTTGTGTCTCTCAAGGTGACCAGCTCATCAGTACAAACAAAATCTGACAGATCTGCACAGTTTAAGCCCCCTTCAAGACACATCACTCACATCTCCCTACTTCAAATGTGTAGCCAAATTTTGGAAGCCATAGGATTTGGGGAGAAGAGACAAAATGGGTTTCCACAGGAGGTTTAGGCTTGCATCTGGTGATTTTGCCTTCTCTCTCCTATCCTCAGCTGTAGAATAAGTGGAAGAAGAATTCAGAGAGAGATCCACATCAAATACTCACATGTCACCCACACACAGGATTTCTCCCTACACTTTAAAGCTGCCCTTTCTTTTTAAAGTTCAAAAAGCTACTTAAAAAAAAATACTGCAGCTTGCATTAAAGTGGTGATTTCTCCCCAAATGACAGGGGATATCCAGACAGCCAACTCTACAAAACAAAGCACACATCAGACAAGAACAAACTCCCCTGTTCCTCTACTATGTATTGAGCTTAATTAGTCCTTCCAATTCATTGCAAGAATATGATTAGACTCTTCCAGGCACCCAAACTCACCAATTCCTGTCTCTTTGCTCTTGCATAACACAATTAAAAGTAAGAACAATAGTAGTGATTTAGTGAGAAATAGGAAGCATCCATCCACTGCTGAAAATTACTACTTTTAAAACTGCTTAAAAACATGAAACATCTCTCAGAGCAATTTAAGGCAAAGGCATGTCTGAGCCCCACCAGGGCATTGTTAGAGCTTTTATGCCCATGTCAACAAAGGAGAATTACAGCCCACATGGCTCAGCTAAAGGCAACTCCTGTAACTAACGCAAGCTGCTCATCTGATTTGACATTCAGAAATGTAAAAAAAGACAGGTTTCATTTTGGCACTCATAAAATACACCAAAAAACCTTCCAAGAGGAAGCTCCCCTGAGATTCTGCTGAGGGAGGTGTCCACATGACACAGAGCAGGACCACACAGAGATCCCAGGCTGCTGAAAACCTTGGGAACAACACGGATGTGTCACTGGGCTGCTCTTCCCAGACCAAGCAGCAAAATATTCGTGCCACAAAGTGCTGTGCAAATCAGAACATAAAGGAAGTGAAACTGCCTCACTGAGAAGTCCAGACAGAAATTTTCTGGTGCATTCCATGCAGCACAGACATGGACACCCTCTCTAGAAACACCAATGAGTTCCATCTGCCTTCAGGGACCACCAACACCAACAAACTGGCCAAGCAGCTGCTTAAATCAGGTTAGTAAATCCAGTGGACAGGGGCCTGGCACCACGACACTCTGCCTCTCAGAGATGGCAGTGAGGAAGTTCAGGAGGGAAAACAGCAGATTTTCTACAGTTCAACACTGCAAAAGTTGTATCAAGTAAACTAGAGGCCCTCTCAGTAGAATGAGCCAGCAGCCCCTCTTGAATAGATTAAAGATAACTCAGAGCATTGCATCTTCCCTGGTTCAGCATTGAAACTCTCTGCTTTACGGTCTCACCAGCTGTAGAAGTATAACTGCAGCACTGAGCCACCAGCTGCAGCAGGGCCTTTCCAAGACAGAAAGCATATCATCAGTTTGAAAAAAAAATGCTCTTTTTAATTGAGTTTGTAACTGTCCAAGCCTCCAGAAATTATTCTGAAATGTTAATTCAGTTCTGGGGGGAAGAAGAGAAAATAGGAGAAGTCTTTGAGCTCTACTACTTAAAGAGCATGTGACCTCCATATACCTACCCACATCTCTCCATCAGTGATCAGCAACTCTGGACACTTCACAGTCAGGAAGAGCAGTGGGAGGAAGACTAAAAGTCCACTGGAAACACTCATTCAGACATGATAATTACAGGGGTGAAATTAATCTTCCATTTCTGGCCAATTAACTTTCCAACCCTCCCCTTCTCCCTGCAAATGGGGCTGTGTTCAAGCAGCCAGGACAGAATTCCACAGCAGGTTGTGCACTTCCCCCTTTGCTTTGTGGCATGCTCCTTGGGAGCCAGAGGAAAAAGCAGGATTCCCCTGAGTATACTCGTGCAGGTCTCACTTTGGCTGTGGCAGTTTTTGACCTGTTCTGACCTTCTCTTAGGCAATTCCACTTTTCTATTGCAGTGGGAGAGCACCCAGGGCCAAGGCTGACACTTTTATGTCGTGTTTTACATCACAAAACCCAGAGGTCTCTGGTGCAGGCTTCAGCAAGTGGAAGTTCCCCAAGCACACATCAGAGGCACACAGCTCTCTGCCTGCTGGATCAGCTGATGTCCCAGCTGCTGATAGAAACGAGTTCCAACAGCTTCATGGCCAGTCCTTGCCCCACTCCAAGGATAATCTCCCCTGTGTTCTCAGCATTGCAAGCTGGGAAGAAGATGAGGAAAGGTGAAATGGTTTTTATAAGCAAAGAGGCACACTCCTCCTCTGACCTTGAAGGTAGTACAAGGAATAAAGGCCTGAGAAGTCAGGTCAGAGGGTGTCACCTCCTCCTCTCAAAGGCAATCACATCTTGCACTCCCACACAGTTGTGTTCATCTTCAAGCCCACTGGCAGTCTGATCCCATCTACACCTTCTACAAAGCTACTCCAGTACTCAACTCCTTAACACAAGCAAGCCTCCAGCTGTCAGGAAAAGCCCACTCAAGGCCACTTCAGCTCATAAGCTCTTGTGTCAACACTGAAAGCATCAGTTTAAGAACACACATTTGGACTCTTGCTGGGAATTTTATCAAGGCTGTAAAACTGGTTTGCACTGGAAGGCCACATGAGCCTGGAAAGGCAGCTTTCCAGCTGGACAGCTGACAATCCATGCCATGCCTGCTTGTTGGTGAGTAGCCAGCCAGCCAGCTGGCCTTGCCCTCAAGCTCAGCAATCTGGCAGGCTCACAGATTTCCAGCTCAGAGACTAAAACCGAGGGGAGCTTCTCAGAGTGACACTTCTGTGTTCACAATTCCCCACTGACATCCAGCCAGGCTGCACTACAGCAGTTCTCTTTTCCAACTGTCATCAAGCCTGTGTCACTTAGGAGTAGGGGGAAAAAGAGCTGAAGTAAACAGTCTTGTTTAGAGAACTGTTCCTCTGAGTGCAACTGTCTCTCATAAAGCTTCACCAAAAAGAGGAATTAAGCAACCTCCACACAGCTGGCATGGAATACACAGGAGTGAGCTTTCCCCAATGCTCACCTGGAGAGCACAAGGTGCATTTGCACTTATCAAAGTCAGAAATACCCAAAATGTTCAGGAGGCAGTCGAAGACAGGCTACTTACAGCACCACAAGAGTTGGGGCCCCCGTGGAAGAGTGTACAGGCAATCCTCACTACTTCTGCTTCCATCTTCCTCAGACCAGGGAATATATCTGGATGGAGAGGATTGCTCCAGGCAAATTCTTCATACACCTTCAGAAAATAAAGACAGAAAGTTAGACTTGCAGATGAGGCTTTGAGAACTCCCCGTGTGTGCTGTAGAAGCAAATTAGCTGCATTTTACCATAAGAATATTACAGGACTTAACTGCTCCTGCAAATAAATGCCACAAGCTGGGAAGCTGAGGGGGAAAATAAAGAAAATATAAATGTTTTTCTAAGGTATTCAGACCTCTGGAGTGATTCTACAGCACAGCAACATTTCTTGTTGCAAGGACAGATGTAATAATTTCACTGTTTTTGAAGAAGAACACAAGATACATCCTGCAATTGCTTTACACAATTCAGGCAAAAAAAGTGACTTTGCACAACTTGTTCTCAAGTTTACTGTTAAGAGGAGGGTTCTGAAGCAGGCAGTAAAGCACAAATGCCCACCCACACCACCAGGAAAGTGGCTGTGGAAACCAGCATTTCTGCTCATTCCACAACTGTGGACTCACAAGATACAAGGCTGTAACAGGCCAGTCCCAGCCTCCTGCAGTTCAGATCAAAAAGCAACTGCAGGGATGTTAAACAAAATACAGCAAAACAAACCAGTGAATAACCAGCACGAACAAAGAGAATGTTTCCACAAAGTGATCCAAGCTGAGGCCCCTCCAGAAAGGCTGCTCTGAGCTTTGTTTCCCCAAAAGTGGCACAGAAAATGTCAACATGAGGAAGAATACAGCAATAGTAACCACCAAACAGAGCCCATTACAGCTGCTACAAAAGCTGCTCCCAGGAGCAAGAGGGCCAAACTTCCCTTTCTAGCAAAACAACTGTGGAAGGAGATGTACTTGAAAACAAACCTTTAGGCTGTTTAGGTTACTTTGCAGCCTTCTCAAAGGGAGAAGTTCCTGAGCAGGAAAACAGACCTCACAAAGACGCCACTGAAGCGTGCCAGTGCTCCATTGTCTAAGATCTGGACCACACAGCCACATCAAAAAACATTTCCCAAAGCTTCTCTTTTGCTCAAACCAATAGGACCTTAGTTTTGCTCAGTGCAAGTTGTTCCAGTAGCAGTCTCCAGTTCACTTGTAATTACTAATCACTTTCTCACTGCAAACAGCACCTCATCTGATTTGATCCCAGTTATCTCTACGAGGCGTTTTCACAGGGACAGTTACGTGGCCAGAGTTACACTGCCCAAATTGCCACTAATTCCCCTTCCCAGACTTAAGTTTTAGATCTTCCCTGTTTACTTTGGGATGCTGGAACAGCTCTGAGTGGTTTCTGGTCACCCTGAAGATGCAAAGTTGGCCTGCTTGCACTTTACCTTCACCAGCAGGTGGGTGAGTTTCTCTTCACCACTGTACACTGTCCCAGAGACTTTCCCATCCTGCCAGCGTACGTCTCCTGGAAGAGAGGGAAGGGCACACTGCTCACAAATACAGCCATTCCCAGCCAGGGTGGAAAAGCATATGGAAAATCTCACCAGTTCCACAGAGGAAGACTGAGCTTTTGAGATTTCCCTGAGTTTTGTGGCCCAGGGACAGCTGAGTGTGAAGCTGAGCCCCTGGCACTGTGTGAACTTAGCAAACAGCAAGTAAATGATGACTAAAGAGTCAGCACATAACCAACATGTAGCTGGAGCAAGCAGTTATATTAATAAATAATCCACTTAATCCCCAGCAGTCTCCCCAGACTGCTGCTCAACCAACTGGACACTAAATTAAAGCCACTTTCAAAGAGCACCCACCACCACTGTAAGCTGAGAAGAGACAGAAAAGCCATGTTTGTACTGCTAAAATCCACAGTGCTGGCACCTCGATTAAATTTCACCTAAACTGGTAACTCCAGGCCACTTCCAAAGGGGAGTTGAGGGGGCAGGGGGGTGGGGAGGGTTAGAAAAGAAAAAAGAACCCAGTGAAGGAAGTTAAAAATAATTTAAGAGAAAGCACAGATAGAAGCAACATTAGCAATACACAGCAGTAGAAAAGAAGGAAGTTGTTCCAGGATACTCGATCATGAAATTGTTTGTTTCTGAATCTGGAGCACATACACATTTCTAGCAGAAAATTCAAGGCATTTCTCAAATTTGGGATGGGAGCAGGGCAGTCATGTCTTTTCTTCTGGATAAGAAGTCACCCAAATTTATTCATTAGGAGCGACAGGCACACAAATCAGGGGGAACATGTTTACATGAGAAAGGCAACTCAAATTAAGGGTCAGACACTGCTTGTGTGGACTCAAGCCAGGAGAACATCATCATCACTCTTCCATAAAAGGCTTTTTCAAGGCACAAACCATTGTCTCTCTTAATTGAGGTCACAGTCTTGGAAATTCCCTAACAATCCTGATTGGAAGTTGCTTTTTTTGATTGTGAGCATTTTCTGGGGCTTCACGTTTCTGGTAAAAGTCAAACATCAAGGCAACTGTTGAGAAATGCAATCCAAAAAGAGAACTTGCTTGGTATTTCTACTCTCCTCAGCTCTCTCATGTCTCCATCAGCCTAGAATTCTTGTGGAAGGAACAGAATTTCAGTGTAAATACCTGAAGGCAGCATTAGCACTCACGAATCTTAGTCACGTCCAGAAGAAAAACAGACAAAAATTTGCAAGAGGACAAAATATTTAAGCTGAAACCATGAGCAGGAGGCACTGGGACTCATTCAAGAGAGGAAGTGTCATGCTTGGTGTCTGCTGCAGTACAGACTCACCTTTTGAGCTGTACTCTTTCATCTTCTGCAGCACTTCAGGCTGGCTCATGCCTTGTTCTGGCAGTGCTTTGATATAATCCTTTTCATCTTTCAGGAAGGATAAACTGGAAGTGACATCATTCAAGGCTTCATCAATCTTCTTCTGAATCTAAAAACAAAGAAAAAAGCCTATCAAACAATGGCACTGGTCAAATTCTAAATAATTGCTGAGTGTGTGCAGGACAGGACCTGCTGCATACATCTGTGGTGCTGATGGAACAGACAGGAACACTGGGAGCTTTGACCTCTTTACTTAAAAAGTGAAAATAAATTTCCTTATTTGAGAAAATAAACCTGCATTTTTATCCAGCAAACCTTTTCAAGTCACAGTTTTTAATCTGCAGCTGTCTTCAGATGCATTGGTTTGTACCTTGCCTCCTCTACACCACAGGCACAGTTTAGAAACTCATGAAAACAGAGACACAATAAAGAAATCTCCACCACAGGCACAGTTCAGAGATTTCTTTCTTCCCACCCACATTCTGCACTCAGGAAACCCCAGACTTCTTCTCACAACACATGCCAAATCCAAGTTTCTTCTTCCAGGCAACACAGGTGTTGGGATATTGACTTTTGGACATTGGAATGCCTCAGAGTCAAGGCCTCCTGTCAGCACCTGATAAGTTATCAGGTATCAACCTACCAAAGAGCAGAAAGAGGACACAGGACACAGAGCAGGAGTGCTCTGGCACAGGGGAGCAGTGTCAGCTCTGAGGAAGGAAGTCAGCACCCAACAGGCAGGCAAGAAACACAAGCAGAAGAGAATTTGTCTGAACAAGGGCTACAGGTTAGGAGGTGAAAGCTGAGGCACTTAACAGGCCAGGGAGGGGACTTAGCCCCTTCCAGAGGGATGTGGGAGAAACTGGAGAACTCCTGTCTCTACAGCAAAAGGAAAAAAATTCCTCAGTACTAACTCCCTTTGGATAAAATTGAACAGATCTGACCCCTAGAATTAAAGTGTAAGTACACCAGCACAGCAAGCAGCAGGAAGTGCAGTCAAATGTGGTACCATCATTTACGAGGCAGAATTAACCCAGCTGTGCATTTCTTCATCCCAAGTCCTTAACGTGCTAAAACATGCTGGCAGTTGTGGTTTCAACCTTCCAGGGAAAAAAACAAAACAAAACACCCAACAAAAAGCCAACCAAACACAAACCAACAAAAAACCAAACACACCAGCTCCCAACCACCACAGCTCATGTGTCATTTTAATGATTACACAGAGTGCTGATATCCTCCTGCTAACATCTGCTAATAGTTATCTGAGCCCTGAACTAATCATGGCCAGTTGCTTGATTAAAATAAATACCCTTCCACATTGCACAACAAACCTTTGGCTGTCTCACATTTCACACTGCTTCAGAAGAACAACTCCAGTTCAATCATGTCCCTCGTTCCAAAAATTAAGTAATTTTCTTAAAATCTAACAACAGGAAACCTTACTGGAGAATTCACTCATTCTTGGTTAATATAAATAAGTTACAAAGAGGTGGAACCCCCTTCTTACGGGAGCAAAACCGTGACAAAAAGATTGGGTAGAAATTACATCTGTCATTAAACCAGGAGGCAGCAGAAAACATTCCAGATCTATATCCTGGGTCATTAGGATCACAAAGACACGACAAGAAAGATGCACAGAACTGTATAATCTCCAAGAGAGCTGAAACAAGGACCTGGAAGAATCCTGTACTTGTTCAAATACTTACTATAGCCCCGACAAATGGCATTTTTCTCAGCAGTTTAAAGAACTGTTTCTTAGTTCGGGATGTCAAACCTGAAAGACAAAAGGCAGAAAGTAGCCTAAGAAACTGAAAAAAAGAAACTTCTGGTGCAGCTCATGATCCAGGCTCAGCATTCCTGATCCCAGCTGAAATGACACAGTGACCCAGGGGACATGGTGATACAGATGGGTGAATCCAAGAGCAAGGTTTTCATGGATGGACCGTGCCTCATCTGGACTACAGAACAGCAGCCATCTACAAGAATCAGTTGTTTCTAACTTACATGGGAATTCACACCCACACGTGGAATTTTACAGGAAAAAGAAGGATTTCAGGCTTTGCTAGAGGTAAGGAATTATTATCATTTCCTGCCTCTTCAAACCAGAATAGTTACTTGAAAACAAAACCACTGAGCAGTGTGAAACAGGCTCCCAGACCAAAGGAGGGAACAGGGACACCTGTGACAATGTCAGCCACAAGAGGACACGGATTTGCCCCTTCTGGTGCACTGGGAGATGACTCAGGGAAAGGGGATGGACACAGGGAAGAGCAGAAATTCCACCACATCCTAAGGACTCAAATGAGAGAAGCCACTGATGACAAGCCCTGGAAAACCCCTCGGGTAGCTCTTAAGGCAGGAATTAAATCAGGATGGCACAGATGCTTTATAGCCACCAAAAATGCATTCCCAGTCCTACCTGCACACCAGCAGTTACAGAACAAACCAAAAAATAACTAACTAAAGTTTAAAAATCAACCATTTTAAGACTTTGCAATTTTATCTACACTTCATATATATTTCACTTCATGTATGAAATGTGAAGAGCTAGTCCATACTACAATTGTACAATTCTGCAATAGTACAAACACTAGGAAGATAACTGTCCTGAGCAAAAGTTTCACATCAATTTGTTCCTTACAGACATTCCCACAAAGAGAAAGGGCTGCTTGAGAAACAGAAACACAGAAAGAGTCACCAAGTTAAAAACTTGGCAATTTTTAACAAGCTGCCACCAGAGTGTAACCCTAAGGCCTCTGTGAACTGAAATGCATCTCTGAGGGCATGGCAGTGATCTCAGGCCAGAGAAAACTGCAGGTTTTGCAGAGTTCAGCTCCACTGAAGAGCAGTCAGTATCAGAAACCACTCAAAACAGGAAGATACTCCGGAAATGTTAAAAAAAAAAATTACAAGAAGAAAAAAATCCTCACACTATCACATGCAATTATCTTGAACATTCTGAGGATGAAATGTGCCCCAACATGGAATCAAGACCACATCTCCTCCCCCAGCAGGAAGGGGAACAACCAAGAGTTATCCAGCCACTCTGCAGCAGTGACTAAGTTCACAGGAACCCAGCTCTCCATAAAGCTCCCCAGGGTTTGGGCAAGAAGAGAGTGTTGTGACAAGCAAATGGTTTAGCCAAAGGAAAAAGGGAGACAAGGGACAGGGAAGGAGAACAGAAGCACATTCCATGCACTCTCTTGACAGAATGGGGGAGCTTCATTTACCAGGCAGGCCTTGACCTTAATTCAGAAGAGAGTTTGGTAAGTATTAGGCTACAGCAGAAAGTCTGTTTTAACAAGTGTCTGGCCTTGCCCCACCCGCTTTCCTCCCACTGCCGGGGAACAACTCAGGGCCACCTCCCCTCCCTCCGAAGGTAAGAAAATCCCCCATGCCAAATACTTACTCTCAGGCTGGCAGAGGAAGCCATGCAGCCACACACTTGCAAGTGTGGAAGAAAAGGTCAAGCCAATGAGCTGCCAGGGTTCCAGGCCATCACAGCGGGCGTTCACAAAGCCTGTCACCTTCTCCCAGTACATCTGGAGGATTTCCTTGTAGGGAATAATGGCATCCTGTGCAAAGGAAAATATTGAGGAAAGAACAGATGAAAACAATCAGGGCATCAAAAAGCTGACTGATTATTAAAAAGGTGCTTTCCAGTATTCAGACCCCATGCTTTCCTTAATTCCTACAAATACAACAGGGAAGAGAGAGTTTTTAATCACTTCCTCTCAAGAGTCACAGATAAAAATACACACCTTGAGTGACTTCAAATACTGAGAGAGAAGCACCAAGAGCAGATGAGCAATGTAAGGTTCTCTGCACAGTCCCACGAACCACCACCAGATCTTACCACTGCACTGAGAGAAGCAACTGTGCCAAGGATTTTTTTCCAAGGAATTCTCAGGTGGTGAGTGAAGGTACCACCAAAACAGGTCTATTAAGTACCTGGGGCTGGATTTTCAATGAAGATGGAAGCACTCAGCAAGTCCTTAATTTAAAGGTCTAATTAGCATGTTACACACCAAGGGGGGATGGGAGAGGAAAACACTGCTGCCGCCAAAATAACCCCCAGAAAATGGTGATGCAAGCACAATTACAATGTCAAAGCAGGAATTACTGTCGGGACACAGTCCAAGTTCCTAATCAATAGCTTCAAACCAGATGCTCTTCAAAAGCGTCAGAACAGGGCGAGGAAAACTGGGTGGGCACAAAAAAAGGACATTTCCTCCTAAACAGTGGCCTTCCATCCAGTTCTCTGGAAAAAAGGTTTCTAGAGATAAAAAGAATAAGCAAATCCTCTTCCCTTTTGACCAGCTCAGCCCTGCCCAGTTTAACTAGGCACTTCAGCACTCCAAACAACAGGGAAAGAAAGTACGTGGGGCCTTTCAAAAGATTTGTAACTAAACCTTGGAATAAATAAATCCTTGATTCCTGTGCTGTTGGACTTTGGGTGGGAACAGAGCCGTTTTTTTAAAAAAACCATTAAATTAAAAACTGCTAAAACTTTGCTTCTCAGGACCCTTCACGGGTCTCACTTCTGGGTCAAGCTAACAACAGTACAAGCATTTAATTAACTTTTTTTTAGGGGCTAACATGTCATTGCAATACAAGTGGAGAGGCTACTAACAGTCTAAAAAAACAGGCAACTTTTTCCAAATTATCAAAGGAGGAAGGCAGCTTTCCCTACCAAAAAGCACCACTAATGGACACTCACTTCTTTGGAAAAGCAGTAAAACGCATCTAACATGGCAGAGTTTGAAAGTATTCAAGCAACACAAACAAACTCCAGCAGAATTAACAGCAGAGGAGGGTTTTCACCCACGTCCCAGGACAAGCTGATGGGACACAGAAATTCGGCAAAAGCAGGCAGCACTCAGCTCTGAGAGGGCAAATTAGCACCTATTCACTTGGCAAAAGGGAATTTGAAAATACATCAGAGCCACTTCAGCCTCCAGAACAGGGAGGCCACACAAACTGCTGCAATTGGGCAATGTCCCAGCTAATGAATGCCACGTCCTCCAAGCCACTCACCAAAAACCGATTTAACCCCAGAATTTAATGGAAGAGCCACATTTTCCAGCTAACCAGAGGTGGCTACTTAAGTTTCAGCGAGTTTGCACAATCTTCACGGGCAAATCCCTGGAAATGAGAGTTTAACCAGGAACAATGGCTTTGGTTCTTTGCCTAGCAAATGATGAAATGCCAGGATATCGTTCTGTTTTGGAACTGCACTTAAAGGATGGAAATGGAGCCAGTCACTAATGGGCCGGTGTCTCAACAGCTGTTCTCAAGTCATGGCAAGAAAACGCTGCAACATCAAATATAAAGTGGGCTGTGCTATTTTTTTTCCCCCTGAAGATGGAGGACACTGTAAGCCCCGAGTCAAAATGGAACACGACCTTCTTGACACAAGTCACTCCGGTCAATGGCCAAGTCAAAATAAATAAATCTGGTAAGAGATTGACCTCACTCTTGGAGAAAGCTCTGGACAGAAGGTCCCAGATGAGTGCACATTTTGTTGTCACTGAAACCCCAGAGCACTGACATGTGGGAACTCAATGGTATTTCCAAGTTTTGAACAAAAAAGAGAAGATTTTCATTATGTTCTTTCTGAGACATTGAAGAATTTCTTCCCCATTCTTAAAAAACCCAATTTGAAATCAATCCACAAGTGTTACAGTTTGACCAAGTAAAGTTTTCTCTGTATTTCTCACTTTCCTTCTTCACTCATTTCATACTTAGATGAGTTTGAAGGATGAGGTTGATCCATTTAGGAGGACTGGGACTAAAAAACCCAGTGACAAATGGCACAGAAGATGAGTTAGTAAATTACAATTTCTCAGCTCCCTGGCTAACCACACACTCAGTCTTTCCCAAAAGCTCCTTTCCCTGAAAGTACACAGCAAACATGAGAGACCTTTTTCCTTTCTGAATTATTCACTTAATCCCACAGAAACCAGAGGGCATTCAGAAGGTTGCACTCAAACATTTTTATTACACCCAGGAACACGCTGGGTTAAAAGGGAGCTAATGAAAAAGAGAGAGATTGACTTTTTTATGTGAGCAGAGTGCCAGGACAAGGTCATGTGGCTTCACACAGACAGAGGGCAGGGCTGGGTGGGATGTCAGGAAGGAATCCTTCCCTGTGGGCAGGTGAGGCCCAGAGAAGCTGTGGCTGCCCCATCTCTGGAAGTGTCCAAGCCCAGGATGGATGGAGCTTGGAGCAGCCAGCTTGAGCAGAACATGGGTGGCACTGCCTGATCTTCACAGTCCCTTCCAACCCAAACAATTCTGGGATTCTCCAGGATTGCACCCCATACCACTTCCTCATTTTACAGGCAGGGGCAGGGGGAGTAGACAGCCTCTGTGTAGCCCAGCCATTGGAACCCCTTGCCCTGCAGCCCTAGAGGTGCTGCTCAGAGTGAAAAACTCTTCCTGCTTCCCCAGCTGGGCTAAAGACAACTGGCTGACCTGATTTTAAACCTTTCTGCAGGACAGAATTTCGTGTAAGACAATAACCTGCTTATTTCTGAAGGCATCAAAAATAAAGGTTTCCCTTCCCATTAGAAGAGAGTAGATAAGCTGTTTTTATTTCTGTAAGAGAACCTTCCCCACACAAAAGCTTCACAAGCCACAGGATTATTTTAGAAGCAGTTTAAAAACCTGATTTATGAGCACACTAAAGAGCAGGAAGAAAAAGAAACCTCCACTGGAGGATTTGTTTTTAATTCTCAGAGCAGTAAGACAGACCCAGGTATCAGATAAAACACTAATTGCTATCATTAGGACTTGCAGTGCTCATTTGTACTGATATTAATGCACTCAGCTACCTAAGCAGTTTACATATTGAATTTTTAGCTGCACAGATTAGGAATACATCCTTAGTACTTTATTTCTAAAAGCCATTAGCTAGCTGAGCTGGTTGCAGGGATAGCACTTATGCCACTACAAAAGAGCACAAATTAACTGCAGTAATGCTCTTCTGTCCCAGATGATAAAAAAGGGAGGGGGGAGGAATGCCAAAGCTAATGAGAGCACATTTTGTATTTTTGCCAGAACAGCATTTACCCAGCTGTGAGTTTCAGGATGCAAAAAAGCTTAAAAGAAAAAAAAAAAAAGAATAAAGCCAACCAACCAACCAACCAAAAAACAGAGAGAGAGAGAGAGAAACAGAAAGGCAATAAACTGGAGAACCTCAGACTTTTGTTACAAGTGCCTTCTGTTTCTGTGCAAATCGAAACACTGGCTGACTTTACCTGTGGGAAAAACAGGAAGAAAGATTTTACCAGCTGAACTTTCCTTCCTCCAAAAGAAGGTTTAAAAGGGGGTCACAGAATAAAAGTAACTTTTAAAGGCAAGTTTATGTTATGCAATACCGTGAGGCTGACTGTGCCAGGAGGAAGTGCTAAGATCAAAGAATCACAGAAAGGCTTGGGCTGGAAGGGACCTTAAAGCCCACCTTGTTCCAAACCCCCTGCCATGGGCAGGGACACCCTCCCACCATCCCAGGCTGCTCCAAGCCCTGTCCATCCTGGCCTTGGGCACTTCCAGAGATCCAGGGGCAGCCACAGATTCTCTGGACACCCTGTGCCAGGGCCTCTCCATCCTCTCAGGGAAGAATTTCTTCCCAATATCCAATCTGAACCTACTCTGTGTCAGTTTATACCACATATTCCCAAACTAGGGACTCTCTGACCACTTCCCCACACCCTAACCTGAACATCTGTGTCTGCCACCAGCTTCCCCCACGTCCCCAGCGCTGCAGAGGAAGGAGGTGGCTGTCACACAGCTCAGCACACAGCAAATGAAGGCCAAGGGAGACAGCTCCAGCAGCACGAGTTAGGTCAGCTCCGATTACAGGAGCACACGGAATACCGGTACTGCCACTGTAATTAAAGCCTCTGCTCCAACACGATGAGTTTTTCCTAGTAGAAGCTTCCTGACTGAAAACAAACCGCACTAAGCCAGCAAGGACACGGCAGCCTGGCTTATTTATTCCGCTCCTAAGCGGAAGGAAGGCTTCAATTAGCCCTGCCCTCGCTGACACCTCGCTGCCTGCACGTGCTCTGGCCACAAAAAGGCACATCTGAGCGGAGTAACCAGCCCGGCCTCAGGGAAGCACTGGACTCACAGCCCCCAGCCTGCCGAATTCCCACCGGGGAGCCGGGAACGGGATTGAGCAACAGCACCGCAGCCTCCCGAGACAGCGCTCACTGCTGCCTGTGCCTGCGGTGTTTTGATTCGCACCCCAGTAATGACTCTGCTCCTCCGGCCCTCCCTGCCAACCCCAGCCTGACAAATATCTTTGCATAAGCACGGGGCAGGGAAGATTTGTTAGTCAGCTCCTAATTACAGCCGGAGGTTTGGACCACGCGCTGCCCAGCCCGGCCGAAGGATGTGGGCAGGCAGAGCGACACCGGATGCGTGATCTCTCAGAAATCATAAACCAGCAACTTTTGGATGTAAGGGCTGGAGTAAGTGAAAAAGGAAACACATTCGGGCCACACTCATCTTTACCACAGCTCCCCGATACCGTCTGCATTGCATTTATTTCCACCACTGCCACAGTGAAATTTTTCTTTTTCCAGAACGACAGCACTTGGGGGAAGGTGGTTGCCACGTATAGCGTCTGCAAAATGAATGTACACATACTGTACCACCAGCCCCGAGAGATCAAGAGGAGTGGCTAAACAATGGCTAATTATAGCTTCAGCACAAAAACAAACAAGGCACCAAGTCAGAGTAGGAACAGCAGCATTCCAGCTTCCACTGCAGAGATGGAATAGAAAACTACCAAAACAAAATGGGAAAAGACTGATTTGGAGGCTCAAAAAAGGTACAATTTTACAGGAGCCCAAAGGACTCCAAAAACCAAGTTTCATTTAACCCAAAACACACACAGGGTGTCATGTTCACTTTGCTCACGTAGGCAAACCGATTTATACAAGTTTCTGCCAACATCCAGGCACGCTCCAGGCAGCACAGACCTCACAAGAGACAGGATGCACCCAATGGATGCTGCACGTGAGCTCACCAAATCCCTGTGGGTCACCAGCTCCAAGAATGTGCAGGAAATGTCCTCTGCTGACACCCACGATAATTCAGGTAAAAGAAGTGCCCAGTTCCCTGCATGCTGGGGCTTACCTGGGCATACTTCATTCCTCCACCTGGCCTCCTCTCAGCCTCAGAGCCTTCCAGAGAGTAAGATGGGTATTTCTTGGAGATATTTTGTGAGCACCTGGGTGCCACCAAGAAGTACCCACAGCATAAAGACATGAAGTGTTGGCAGGAGCTGTCTGGAAGCAGACCCCAGCGTGGCAATTGTTCTGGGAGCAGGCATCCATGAACAAAGGCAGCACAGAGCTCTGGCACAGCTTCCCTGCAGGGTTATGCAAGCCTTGGACAAAGCCCCCAGTATCAGCACAAACTGAATGCTGCTATTTTACATTAAGGGCCCTGCTCTTGGGCAAGTCCCACCATAGGGCAGAATCCTCAATAATTATCTTATCAACACCAACACACAGAGCCCTTAGGCTCCTGCAATACCAAGTCACATGCTTTTCCTGATATGGCATGGATAAATCTTGATGAGCAAAGAGATGCAAAGGAAGCACTCAGAACACAAAGGATTCTGGGTGACTTTTACATGCACATTTCTAGGAAATACAAGTATTTCCTAATACAGAAAACTGTATCAGAATCACCACAGCAAATAGACCAGAACACCTGCTGCTACATCAATTGGTAGAATCCTAAATCTCAGTTCATGCTCTAAGGACAGGACTAAAGCATACACTAGGCCTGCTAGTACTTGGAAGGTCTTTCACTGCCCAGGCTGCAAAGAATAGGAGCAGCAGAATCAGAGAATCACAGACTCATCTGGTTTGAAGATCATCTCATTCCATCCTCCTCCCATGGGCAGGGATACATTCCAGGAGGGCAGGTGGCTCCAAGCCCCTCCAACCTGGCCTGGGACACTTCCAGGAACCCAGGGGCAGCCACAGCTTCTCTGGGCACCCTGTGCCAGGGCCTTAACACCCTCACAGGGAGAAATTATTTCCTAATATCTAATGTAAACCTATCATTCTGTCAGTGTGGAGCTATTCCACCCTGTCTCTTGCAAATAGCCTCTCTCCACCTGTCTTGTCAGCTCCTTCAGATACTGGAGGCCACAAAGAGGTCACCCCAAAGCCTCTCTTCTCCAGGCTGAACAATCTCAACTCTCCCAGCCTTTCCTCCCAGCAGAGCTGCTCCATCCCTTTAATCATCCTGTTGCCTCTTCCAGACTCTCTCCAGCAGCTCCAGGTCCTTCCTGTGCTGGGCCAACTCTGCAGGTGGGGTCTCACCTGAGCACAGGGGCAGAATCCCCCCCTCCCCGTGCTGGGGCTGAGCCCAGGGCAGGGCCAGCTGTCACCCAGCAGCACCCCCAAGTCCTCCTCAGCAGCTCTCTGGTGGAAGCAGCTGGTGCAGGAGAGAAGATCACACGGAGACACCTTTTCATTGTGCAAAGTTGTGTATTTGGAAAAAGAGACAGGCAAAACCCCAAAATCCTTCCTCAGAAAGTGGCTCTATGGAGCCACTTTGAGCACAGGAGTCACAGCAAGGCTGTGGCTGCTGCCACACCAGGCAGACCACACACAGTAAATGCCGTGATTGGGTTTATCTCCACACCACCAAGCACTGCTGGAGAAATCCAAGGCAGGAAGTGAGTGAGGCGTCACCTCAGCAGACCCTCCCCTGCTCGGCGATTCAGACACAACTTCTAAGGGCAGGAAGAGGGTGGGTAACTCTGAGTAGACTGGATCATGAGCAGATCATGGGAAAAGAGACATTTTACTCTGTCTAGGTAAAAAATTTCCAGTGCTTCTCACTGCCCTTTGCTAAGGTCACAGGAAGGATGGCAGAGTGAAACCACAGTTTAGGAAAACCATTGTGTATCAGTGCTTCTCCAGAGGAAGCATCATTCCCCGAGTACAAAGCAAACTTCCTAAGCTTTCCAGAAGCCAGGAATCCTGTGCAACAGCAGCTGTCTAATCTAGCAAATAAAAGAGCAGACCTGAGCAGGTCTTTCAGATGCAATAAGCAGCAATTTTCTCCACGAAGCTTTGGCACAGGAGGGAGAACAGCCTGACCACACAGCACGGCCCCAGCAACCCCAGGCCAGTCTAGACCGCCCCCTGTACAACAAGCGAAGTTATTTTATTTAGCCAGTGCCAAATTCTAGCAGCTGAAAGCAACTCCAACACAAGCTGTGCAGGCTCTTGGTGCTGTCCCAGGCTACCCATGGCTGCACACAGCTCCATGCCAAAGCAGGGAGGAGCAGCAGCACTTGGGTGCTCGGGACTGCAGTAACCAAGCGGGACAAAGGAGTGGGACAAAGATGCTGCTGTTTCATTTGTCACTTAGCAGCTGTGATTTCAATTTCCTTTGCTGATAGGGGAAAAATTCCCAACCAAACAACCAAAACCTAGTACCCCTTCCAGGTTCGAGGAATTGCAAGATTCATGCCGTGCCAACGTGGGCTAAGGCCAGCTATGTTCCAAGCAATCCCGAAGTTTGCTTCTAGATAGAAAACAACAGCCAATTAGCAAACAGTGTCTCTAAAAAATAACAATCAACCAGCAAACATGATTTTCCTCAGCCAGATCAGCACCTTTACCGAAACCCAGAGGAAAACATCATTCTGCCCCACCCAAGCGATATTAACCAGAGACAGGCGAAAACCCCGTTTCTAACCCTCTCTGCCCCGAAACCAGGTAATTGTGGGGAATAAAGAAGGCAGTGTATGAATAAGAGGGGAAGGGGAGGGCTGTGGGCCTCGAGTGGCGGCCGAAGAGAGGGCCTGCCCACCCACCCTCACACCCCCGAGCTCGGCCAGGCATCCCCTGAGGCCCGTCTGGGACCCCCCAGCCCGCACCCAGCCGAGGCCCGGGCCTCGCTGCCTCACAGGCCGCGCCAGGACACCTATCTCTCCGCCGCACACCGGCCTCGCACTCCCCGCTCACCATCGCTCCTGCCGCTGCCAGCTCTTTCGTTCCTTCCTCCCTTCTTTTTCTTTCCCTTCTCCTCGTCCTCCTCCTCCTCCCGCTCCCCGCGGGGTCCCGGCGCGGCCGCGCCCCGCCCCGAAGCCGACGCTCCCCGCCGGCCACGCCCCCGGGGCGGGGAGGCCGCGCCCCCTCAGGGCGGGGCGGTGCCGGGAGAGTAGCGCCCCCTAGAGGCGGAGGGGGGTGATAGAATGTCACGCCCCCTTGAGGGCGTGGCTTGTGTGGTCACGCCCCCTCTGGTGCTCAAGTGGAAGCCACGCCCCTCTCGGCGGGCTCGGGGCGCCACGCCCCTTGAGGGCGGGGCGGCGGGAGAGCAGCGCCCTCACCTGGACAGAGGTGGTAAAGCCTCTAAGAGACTGAGGTGGTTTTTGTTAAAATACAAACAAAACCCTCCGACAAAAAAAAACAAAGCACAAAAACAACAACAAACAAACAACAACGAGAAAAAAACCCACAACGTTTGTAAGCCCACCTTGGATCTTAATTACCTGGGGCTGGGGCCCCTCTGCTTTGGATCCAGCCTGGGAGAGCTCAGGATGTCCACCTGGAGAAGAGAAGGCACAGGGAAGATGAGTCCTTAGAACCCCTGCCAGTGCCTAAACGGGCTCCAGGCGAGCTGGAGAGGAGCTTGGAACAAGGGGGAATGGCTTCACACTGACAGAGCACAGGGGTAGATTGGATATTGGGAAGGAATTGTCCCCTGGGAGGGTGGGGAGGGCCTGGTACAGGGTGCTTACAGAAGCTTGGCTGCTCCTGGATCTCTGGAAGTGTCCCAGGCCAGGCTGGACGAGGCTTGGAGCAAGGTGGGATAGTGGAAGGTGTCCCTGCCATGGCAGAGGGTACAAGACAATCCTGAAGATCCATTCTAATAATCCTGTGATATCTTTTGAGGAGAGTTTTTATTCTGTGCAAAACATAAGGCAGGAACTACTGGCCATATAGCATTATTCCAGTCTGTTTTTTCTGCTAATCCATGGACTGAAATCTACTCTACTCTGGGTGGATCAGGTGGCACCTCTCATCACCCCACTGCCCACACCAGTGGCTGACAACCACTTACACCTCAAGGATCCCAAATCCAGTTTACTGGCAGGAAAAGGATTTGAGGGCTGCAGACTCATGAGGCTTTTGCATGAAACTTTACCATGGGAAGAGTGCCAACAGCCAAAGTGCCCAGGTGTTCAGGAAAGTTTTATTAAATGTCTCTGTGTCCCCTGGCGTAAATTTTGACCTCTTGAAATAAAAACAGTAAGCAGAATATTGCTTGGAACCAGCCTTGCACAAGCACAGTGGTTTTTAGACATCCAGGGCAAACCTGACAAACACCCCAAGGCATTGAGGGTGTGCAAAGGAACATTTTGAAGCAATTATGTTGCAGAATAGTTGCAGGGAGGGAAAGGCAGAGGCGGGCAGCAGCAAAAGGAAGGGAAAACTTTTCACACCAGTAGTTCCTGATGCAGTGGCAGCAGAGCTTCAGCTGTGGCTGTGTTTCGAGTCCAAACACACAGAGGGGTACTCTGGTTGCCAGTAAGTGTGAACTCAACAGATACCACAGCAACATTTGATCATTTCCCAGAAGTTAATCACCTGGAGCAACTGCAGGGCTCTGTGCCATGGGGTGCTGCCTCTGCCTGGAGAAGCTGCCCCTCTCCTGGGAGATGGCAGCAGGAGCAAATTCCCACATGAAGCCATTTCTGCTTGATCTCTACAGAATGCATCCCGTCTTCAGAATTCATAAACCTGCGCAGTCTTTCAGACGGATTCTGGGGCAGCACTTTAACATTTTGCTCTCAACCTCCCTTGCCTTTGTCTCTACACTCTTTGGAAGCAGATACACCAGCACTAGCTCCTGGAATTTGTAGTTTGCTGCATTACAGGCGGTGGCTGTCTGTCTGCTGTCACCGTGCCATGCGAGCTGTCTCCTCACAGAGAGCAGCCAGTGCTTTTATCTCCAGCAAGCTGCCCTCGTGGGATGGTTTCTAGAACCGTGCCTAGGCATCAGATGCTCTTTGTGGCAGAAAAAAATTAACAAACAGGTCTGTTAGTAACCCAACACCAGCCTCACAAAGTAGGTTTTCTTCCCACGTGCCTGCCAAAACAGAAAGCATCTGCTCAAGAGAGCCCCAGAGGAGCTGTTTTTTCCCACCCTGCAAACTCCAGTGATGCTGGCCTTCAAGAAAAACGCTGCTCTTTGGGAAACAGCCTTAAAACCCACATTTATGTATTCTAAGTAACATCTTGCTCTCGAGGGGGTGAGAGGAAATCTGGTTTGTTCCTTCAGCCCTGAGAAGAATCTCTCTGCATGCACCACTTGGAGCTTCGCTAATCCATGCACACTTCCAGATAACACCAGGAAACAAGGAGCTCGGTTTCTTTTTAATGGCTAAAAGCACACGTAGAAGGGATTAAATATCTTGCTATGAATACCTGGGTGGAGAGGAAAAGCCACACCAGGGAGGGAGAGGAGCCATTTAAGTGAGGGGACAATGGTGGCACAAGAGCAAATGGGCGCAGGCTGGCCCTGAGCCCATTTCTTTTTTCCTTTGGTCTGTCACACAGCCCAGGTAGAAACTGGTTTTCCCACTAATCAGAGGAATTTAAAAAATATCAGAGTAGCTTGGCTTCTCCTCACAGGTGGCAGGATTAATGCTGAGATTGTGCCAAAGTGACTGCTCTCCCAGAGAAGGGAGCTGCCTTTTCCAGGAGAGGCCAAGCATCACCTGGCCAACACTGCCCTTGCTAGAGCAGAGCTCTCACACCTCATTTAAAGGACGGCTTCATTTAAAGGACAGGGGCTGGAGAGAGAAAAATCCAGATTGTTCACGGTTTTGCAGCGCTCCAAGATCCTGTAAAGAGTTGGCATTTACCCTGTGCATTGTTATTACAGGTTACACATTTGTGAGAGAGTATCTGTCACAGAGACCAGTCCAGCAGGACCAATGAGCTCATGTTCTGAGAAAAAAATTGGGTCTGAAAGCAGCTGAGTTTGGAAAAAAAAAAAAAAAAGAGGGCTTTTTTCTCTTTCCACAAAGAAATGGAAGGGGGAATTATAACTACTTTCTAAATGGAACAAATCCCTGTTACTTCCTTGGCTTTGCTTGGGCCAAATCCCACTTTAAGCCGGCGGTGCCTGTCTGTGAAGGATGGTCCTCTTCCAGAGGGCAGGAAGGGTGTCACTCAAAATGCCTTGGGGACAGCCTGAGGCAGCCAAGGACAGCCAGAGATGTTGCTCTTTTTGTCTGGGAGCAATCCTCCAACGTTCCTGGGCTTCCTGGGCAGGTCCTGGAAGATCCTAAGGCATCACAGGATGTCCCAGAGGAGTTAGGAAGTAGGAGGAGAGGGGGGGCAGTACCATGGGGGTCCCAAGGGTGTCCTGAGAAGTCCAAGGGAGGGTCCTGGGTGGTCCTGGAATTTCCTGGGGTGTCTTAGGGAGTCCCATGAGGACCTTCCAGGACCTACCCCCAATGGAACCCGCCCAGAGACTGCCCCAGGACCCCCTGGGACCACCTGGGAGTGCCCAGGGAGGGAGGCCATGCCCTGGAGGGGGGACTTTGGGATGGAGGGAGGTGACTTTGAAATGGAGAGGGGGTGTTGTTAACAATAACAATAATAAATGAAGCACCCTTGTCTCCCCTGGTTTATCAAGGGCAAAACCTTCAGCGGCCTCCCCTCCAAATCCTTTTGGGACCCCCCTGGTGACACTGGGCTGGGGACACGGGGGAGGGGACAGGAAGCCAAAGCGCCTGTACCCACTGGCGCTGGCTCGCACGGCAGCACCGGAGCTTCCTGCCCTCGCCACAGCCGGGCAGCTGCTGGGGACACTCGCCCTGACACGGCAGGGAGGGCACCAAGGGGCTGGGGGCACTGGGGTTTGGCTCCCTGCTCCCTGCGAGCCGCAAGCACGAGAGAAAAACCCCTCCCTCATCCCCCTAAAACGGTAAAAATAAAAGATCAAAATGTTCCGCCTGGTCTCTGAGAGATGCGAATCAATACATTGCAGCTGAAAGAGGCATAAAACGTCGGGAATCGGTCCCTGAAATGCCAGATGTCTCTGGAAATGGAGACAGGGTTCTGCAGAGCTCACGGCCCGGCTTCCCCAGCCCGGAGAGTGGAGCGGCACCACCCCAGCGGGAAGCCCTGGGGCCTCGCTTCTGCTAGCCGCTAATTAGGAGCCGGTTATTAAGCTAATTAATCGCTGTTGCATTGTCCTGGAGCTGCCTCGGTCCTCCGCACAGGCCAGCACGGGCTCAGAGGCTGCGGGCGTCGAAGGTGCGATTCCGCCTCCAAAGATTGCGAATATCCGAGGATTGCTCCCGGACAAAAGCTGCCAGGACCGGCGGCTGTGGCTGGCCTTGGACTCCCTTAGACTGCCCCCGACACGGGAGGGACACGGTGGGGACACGGCGGGGAGCAGAGGTGACACGGGCAGGGACCATCAGTCTCACGTTCCCACCCTCTGGCTGAATGTCGGATCATCCCGGGGCCAAAACACCCCTTAAAATGCCACATTTCCCCCTCCCTCATCCCAATGTTCGCCCCAAAAGTGCAATTCCCCAAGTTATTTTTAGGTTTTATTCGGATTTTAGGTCGATTTTTCCCGTACATCGCCCGCCTCGGGGAGACTTTCACCGGCTGCGGCTCTGCCCATCCCCGCGGGAACTGGGAAATTTTCCCGCCTTGATGCTGGTTTTGGGGCGCAGTGAAGGCTCAGATCTTGGCAGATTCTCTCTGGCAGATCCACTGCAGACTCGTGTCGCAGTTCCGAGGGCGGATCCCATTCCCCTTGAGCGTTCCACAGGCTCCAGGCCGCTTCCCGAGGTCCAGCTGGAAGCTGCGGGTGGCAGGAAGGAGCTGGCGTCACCGCGGGGTCCCTCGGGGACAATGGAGCCCTCCCAGCGCTCCCCCCGGAGCTCACAGCTCCCGGTGGAAGTCGGAGCCATTCTCCCACGTCCAGCTCTTCCCGGCCACAGGCACCGAGAGGCCGATCCAGAAATGCCGTGTGGGATTCTGCAAGCTTTCCTTAAGGAATTCCTGGACCGGGAAAGGAGAAGAGATGACGCTGTTTTGGTCACCCCAAAACAGGCTCTGTCCTCATCCCAGAACTGAGCCCCACTCGTGTCCCCCGCACTCTGCCACAAGCACCCGGGGGGGCTTGGACGCAGCGGGGAGGGCTGGACCCAGGATTCTGGGAACCCCCTCACCCTTCCATGGGTGCCTCCAGCCCCTCCGGCACCTCCAAACCCCCAGGTCCATCCCCAGTGCCGTCATTTCCTTCACCAGCTCATCCTGATCCCACGGCACCAGCAGCGCGGACCCCCGATTCCCGCAATCCTCCCGGCTCTTGTTCCAAGGGTTCATCTCGTCGGAAACCCAGTAGCACTTGGTCCCCATCCGCATCCAGCCCGCGGCGCAGAGCCGGCATCCCTCTCTCTCTGCGGGCACACGGACGGATCCCGGCGTGCTGAGGCACCGGAGGGAATCTCCGGCCTCACTTCATTGGGGGAAGGCTTTAGGGGAGCCCCTCGGGGGCTGCGTTACCTCGAGGCGGGCACAGGATCCTCCGCAGCTCCCCGAGGATGCCATCCCAGCCCGAACAGGCGGCTCCCAACGAGGCATTCCCGAAACCTGCGGTTCCCTTGGGCTGCCACCGCTGTGTCGCCCACCAGGAGACTGGGATAGGGGGATGTGGAGCCCGGTCAGGGAAATCGGGGGGCGAAGGGGTGCCCGGAACCCTCTGCCACCCCGCAAACTCACGGCAGAGCACGAGGGCCAGCGCCAGGGCGGCCGTCAGGGCCTCGAGGAGGCGGCAGGGACAGCGGGGGGATGCTGCGGGAACCCTCTGGGATCCTCGAAAGCCAGATCCTAATGTTGGGGAAGGGAGGTGGAAAAAAGAGCGGGCTCAGGAGCACCCGTCGCCTCCCCGAACCCCCAGAGCCCAAGGCAGGAAGTCCTGGGACACGGCAATTCAGTGAGAACCCCCTGCACGGGGGCACAGGAATTGGGTGACCCCAAAACCCCCTCTGCTCCATCTTTTGGGGTCACGGCTCGGGAGATGGGACAGCAGACAACCACAGCAGCAAGAAAACCCCCTCCACACCCGCTTCCCTCGAGCCGTGCCTCAGTTTCCCCACCATAGGCGGCTCCTGGCGACTCCTGGGTGGCTTCAGCCCGCACCCGCCCCCCTCCAGTTCCTCTCCCCCAAGGATCGGGGGGGGGTCTCAGCGGACACGACCCCCCAGTACCTGCACCCTGCCGGGGTCGGCAGCTCCCCGCAGACCCCCGCTTGCCCTGTCGGTCCAAGGCCACGTAGCCGTCCTCGTTCTCCATGTGATGGCCGAGCCGGGGGGCACAGGCTGGTGACACTGGGCTGGGGACACTGGGCTGGTGGCACTGGGCTGATGGCACTGGGCTGGGGACACGGGGGAGGGGATACGGGGGAGGGGACAGGAAGCCAAAGCACCTGTGCCCGCTGGCGCTGGCTCGCACGGCAGCACCGGAGCTTCCTGCCCTCGCCACAGCCGGGCAGCTGCTGGGGACACTCGCCCTGACACGGCAGGAAGGGCACCAAGGGGCTGGGGGCACTGGGAGGTTGTCTCCAGGCAAAGGAAAGGCGGCATACGGGGCTGCTCCTTATTAAGCACGAGGATTTGAAGATTAATTGGCTGAAATATGTAAATATTGGCCAGAAGTATTTTCATAATTGGTTGTTTTCTGAATTCCATTATTGCTGAATGTTGATATCATGCCAGCAGGAGCTGTATGTGAGCCCAGGCTGAACAGTTCTGGGGTTTTTTCAGTGAAAATGTGGCTAGAAGGCATGCACCATGTTGCTTTCACATGGAATGAAAGATCTGTTCTAAATACGACAACTTTAGTTACAAGAAGATAAATTTGAAATAAAATACAAAGAAATTACTGATTTACAGGCACTAATAATGCAGTCCTGCTGGGTCCAGATCAGCTTCATAATTTTTCTTTTTTTCATTCAGCAGTTAATCAGTTGTCCTCCACTGATGTTGTATAATTTCCTTTGTCAGCAGTTCAGGAGGAGTACTGGCTGGCAGGTTGGACAAGGATTAGAGATGGACAACAAGAGCTGGGAAGTGTAAAGAAGGTTCTGCTAAAGTTCAAGGAATTTGGACTGCTGAGAGGTGAGGTGGGCTGCAGACTCAGACAAATCTCTGCTGGAAAAATGGGATTAACAGGAGTTTTTTACTAGAGACAAGAATAAGGAGCACTTAGTGGTGGAAAACAGAGGCACTTGAACCTTGGAAAGGGTTTGTTTGACCAGGGAAGGTATTTAACACTGAAACTACATAAAATTCTGCACTGATGAGCAGTTAGGTCAAGTTTAGATGCTTTAAAAGAGAGCTGAGTTTAAAACATGACCACATTTTGCTACACAAAAGGTCGAAATAGATTGAGGGACTCTTGTAGTGTGTGAAGAAAACTCCTAAGCTGAGGTTCAGAACAAAGCTGCTCCTTTGGAAACACTCCAGCTGATCTTGGTGCTGGGATAATCTCTCTTTTCCATCAGTGGGACTGTGATTTCTCCAGGGCTCTGCTCATTCCAGCTACTGACATTTGTTCAGCAGCTTCACAGTGGAGACCTTCAAGGCTCTGGAAGTGCTCACAGCACAGTTTGCCTTGGAAGAATAAGCATTTCCATGCTGCCTCTTCCACTGCTGTGAAGTAACACAGGAGGCATCTCTGCTTTTAATTTTGAGAGTATTTTTAGTGAAGGAAGCCTGATGGAATTAATTAGGGAAGACAAGGGTGGTGTGGTTCCCTTTCAACAGATTTCTACAGGAGTATGTTCTGAAGCTGTTTAACTGGCATCGCATTCCAACACAATTTATTCACTTTGCTCACCTGAGCACCTGCCCTTTGTCCAGCCCCCTTCATCCCAGCACTTCTGACCCTTCCCAAGCCCATGGTTTTCTTGTTTGTGGCTTGACCCCTGCAGCCCCATTTCTGAACAGTGGAGCTGTTGATGGGTACATTTCAAATAAGAAAACAAATAATGGATCTTTCATCTTCCATCTATGAGATCAAAAATTAACCCCAGGGGACACAGAGACCTTTAACCTCTTAAATCTCTCCTGAACACCTGGGCATTTTGGCTGCTGCCACTCTTCCCACTGCTGAGTTTTATGGAGTAGCCTCAGGAGTCAGCAGCCCCAAACTCCTCCTGCAAATAAACTGGTTTTGGGGTCCTTTTACTGGAAGTGGATGTCAGCTTCCCAGCTGCCATGGAAGATCCCCACCTTGCAGGACACATGCCCCCCCGACCCTCTTTTCCAAGCCTCCAGCACGGGAACGAGAATCCCCAGGCATGTGGTAGTTGCAGTGGTGGAAAAGCATTTTTAAGGAATGTTTACACAGCTCTTGCTGCAGCTGCTTCTCCCACTGTCTCATATGAGAAACTGGTTTTTGTTTTCCATAGCTGGGGGACTCAGAGCAGGCCCTTTGGATCACCTCAGCATCCCCTGGGATGCAGCAAAGGCTGCAGCAGCAGCTGCCCTCCCTGTGGCTATTCAAGTCAACAGAATCTGTTCTGGCACATCTGAGGTGGAAATCTCTTTTGCCAACTTCCTTTATTCCCCTAGGAAAACTCCTTGCCAGGGAGGGATGTGAGGTCAATTTAGTCTTCCTCATCCTTCCCCAGTGCCCTCAATCCCTCCTCAGTCACATCAGAAAGGGAAACCTTTTCCCTGAAGGAGAAAGGGTTTTAAATTGAGGGGAAAGCCTCCTTTTCCCTTATTGTCTATGTTTAAACTGGGGAAATCCCCATTCACCTGCAATATTAAAGGTATCAAATGAAAGAAACTCTGCCTTTTCCATTATTTCCAGGATATCAATTGATGTCAATTGATGGGAAGCCCAATTTTCCTGCCCAAATAGAACAGGGAAGCGATTTTATTGGTTTGAAATGAGAGCAAACCCTCCATTTTCATCATTATGTCTAAATTGATAGGGAATCTCTGTTGTGCCTTATTTTTTTAAGGTTTAAATTGGTAGAACCCCCACTAATTCCATCATTTGAGGGATTTATATTGAGGGGCAAAAAAAAAAAAGGGCTGGGGGGAAAAAAAGTGGAAAAAAATGGGCAAGGAAAAAAAAAGCCAATAGAAAGGCAGCAAAAAAGGGCAGGGAAGAAAGGGCAGCAAAGAAGCAGGGGGTGGAAAAAAGCTGGGAAAAAAGGTGACAAAGAATGTGGGGGGATAAAAGGTGGGAAAAAGGTGATCTAAATTAATTCAGACCAGATTTCCCTTTCTTTATTTGGTGAGGGTTATTAACCTTACCTGCAGTTATAAGGCCAAATAGAGTTTTGGAATATATTCCAGTTTAATCTAGCTGTCCTCCATGCTGCATACTCACAGCAGCCACATGAAATGTGAATGTGCTTCTGTCCCTATTCCAAACCTCATCTTCCCTGGATTTTCTGCATCTTTTAATATGCTAAATAGTAAATCATCTGTGTCCCTCTGCAGTATTTCCATGGATAAAAACAGTGGGACTCTACACAAAGGATGCTGAGCACAGGGACCAGTGGATGTTGTATCAGCTTTCCATCTGTTGCTGGTTTGAAATGTGAGCAAGATTTAGATGGGAGCTGAAGGCTGGGGCAGCTCAGCTTGTTCAAGCAGTGCCTCAGACTGAACACAGGAATTGTACCTGTGCAATTACAAGTTGTTCTGACAACCTGCCAGAGGCGAGCTGCTCGTGGCTCCCTCACAAAGGCTTGCTGACAAATGACTTCTGCAAGGTCAGGCTGTCAGGGAGTTGCACCGAGTGCTTATGTCCTCCTCAGGTCAAACATCAGGCTCAGTGTGTGCCCACAGTGCCTCAGAGCTTGTTTTGAGGTGAAACAATTTCTTCATGTACGAGCTGGAACACTGAAGTCAGATATTTCTGCCATCCACGGTGAATAAATAACCACCCTGGATAGGAAAGTGTGGCCTTTGCACACAGCAGCAGAGCAGCCCAGCTGATGGGAGAGCACGTGGTGAGGGAATTTTCTACCCACACTGCTTCCAGATAAGGTCTTTCATAGTAGTCAGAGATCAAACAAGTTGTGTCATGAGGTTTGGTTACTTCCATCCTCTGCTGGTACCTGTCAGAGATCAACGTGAGTTTTATGCCTTGCTGCTTTTGGGAGGGAGGTGGGAATGCTGCTCTCAACCTGCCAACCAAAAAGTTACACCTGATTAATTGAATGGATGCTATCATTCTTCTCTCCTGCTGAGTAACTGGGCTGCAGTGCCCCAGCTGGCAGCTTTCCAGTGCTGGGTCTTGCTGCAAATCCCAAAAAGCAGAAGGGTCTCAGTGATTTATACCAGCCAAGCGTTCCCAAAGGGCATTCACTTAAGGGATGCACTCTGGAGAGATGTTGCTCTCTCTTTTGCCTGCCTGGTACCTTTTCCATGGGTAAAAGATGTTTTGGTGAGGAAGCCTGTGTCAGGAATTGCCTGTTCCTTTTTCTAGGTCGCTTGCCTTCATGGAGCATGTCCTGTCTTGACTTCAGTGAGTGTTCTCCAGGCTTCAGACACATTCCTGAGGCAAATGCAAGCGAGGACAATGTCCCTCACTTTGTTTTTCTGTCCTGCTCATAGCTTGGTAGTGCTTACCATCACCCTTGCTCTCTTAACATCAGGAATGGAGGCCACCCATGTTATTTCATAAGTTAAAAGGGTCTGGATTAAGGATTTCATAAAACAGTTTAAAAGGTAATGCTTTTCCAAAGAAGATGTGATGTGATTATTATCTTGTAACTGTCCTAGCTCTGCAAAAAAAACCAACCCATTTGAGTAGATTGAAAAGACTTTCTCTCCTATTGGTAACTAAAGTATCAGGAAGGGTGTTCATATGTGCCACCACAGCCTGAAAGCATCCCCTCCCAGGCTCCTGAAGTAAAAGTAATCTGAGCAAACACAGTGAGTCTCAACAATGTGAAAGACTTAATTTTTTTTTTCACTTGCTGCTCCAGAGTGTCAGGACTCCAGATTTTTACCACTGCTCACCTGCAGTGAATCCCAGTGGTGGCAGTCAGGGATGCATGCCTGTTCCCCTTTCAAGCACCTGCCTTTGCAATCTTGGCATCTGAGCTCTGCCTGAGCAGGCAGAAAGGACTCAGCCTGCACCAGCAGCAGTTCAAACATCCTCTCAATCTGCCTCTTCCACCAAGTTCTCCTTGCCCAGATGGTCACCTTGTCCTTCCCCCAGAGAGGTGGCACCATTTCATCAGTAAAATCAGGCCAGCTCTACAGGCAAGTCACAGACTTTGGCCTCAGGGTAAGAGGCACTGATCCTTTCAAGATTTTTCTCTAAGGGCAGTTCTGGTTGTGGCAGGTTGCCTTTGCATCATCTGTGCTCTAAAATGCTTGTGTGTTAGGTCTTGCTCTTCCCCTCTCTACCACCAGATAGCTCTGTTCTCTCTTTCTTGGGACAGAAGTAACTGTGTTACTGGTGGGGGAAGTGTAGAAGCCCATTTAGTATTTGCCAAAAAATAAATTTTAAAAAAAATTGGATATTTTATATAAAAAT
The DNA here is from genome assembly GCA_013399455.1 of Anthoscopus minutus. Taxonomy (NCBI): domain Eukaryota; kingdom Metazoa; phylum Chordata; class Aves; order Passeriformes; family Paridae; genus Anthoscopus; species Anthoscopus minutus. The sequence goes on from VWYI01010744.1 coordinate 1,385,606, forward strand.
AAAAGATTGGAGGGGAAGAGAGAGAAGAAAATGAGAGCAAACAGGCAGTGGCTTTTCTTCTGGTTTTTGATAGTTCTCCTAGATCCATATAAACACAGACACTGCAAAGTGCCACTGCCCCCTTTATTTTGTTCTGGGGTAAAGGGTGCATTCCACGTCCATCCAAGACAGACCAAATGGAGGAAAATGGGACATTGGTGCCGTGGGGTCAGTGACAGCTGGTCACAACAAGTTTGATGCTTTGGGACTAAGGATTTTATTGTATATTTACTTCAAATCATGGGATCTCGGAGGTGACCCACTGTACATGGGACTCTCAGATCAGCTCAGAGACCTTTGTGGGTCGGTGTGTCTGAGTGCCAGCACTGTGGTGCTGTCCTCTGTGTAACAGAGCCCCTGGAAGCTTTTCTACCGAGCTTTCACAGTTCTGCTGAAATCACAGAGCCCTAAGAAGCCCTGCCTAAGCTGTCTGGGCAGTCTGCTGCTGAACCCACTCACAGATCAGCTGGTGAGCAATGGCCTGTCTGGGAGGGAACCAGGGTAAAAAGCGACCGTCATCCTGCTTTGAAGATCCGGGCTTTCTCTTGAGACCCTCCACAATTTCCTCCAGGCCAAACCAGCGGGCTTCCTCCAGTTCCAGGCTGTCCACGCTGATCTGGAAAGAATTCAGAGGGCATCAGTTCCTTAAATCAGCTTTGACTTAAGCAGTGCCCGTTCTTGCTTCCACAGAGATCCTATGCTGGAATGACCAGGCCACTCCATCCATGCCTGAATTAGGCACTGATGCCATTCCAGGGAAGGATATTTACTATCCAGAAGTACTTTGTTGTGCTGGCTCCCTTAGGGAAGCCGCTGCCCTGCTCTGTCGTGGCAAAGCAAAGCAGCTGAGCACAGGAATTAACGTGGCAGAGCCGTTCTACAGCAAATGTGAGAGGCAACCTCCTCTGCAAAGTTCAGAGGAAAAACCACAGGGGTGGTTTTCTGCTGCTAATTCCAACTACCCTGGGCTTGTGCATCCAGAGACCTGAGCCAAATCTGGCACCTCGTGACAGAAGGTGATGGGATTGTTTCCAAGTTTGTTCTGCGCCTGCAGAAAAAGCCAACGGCAAGCTGCACTTGTGGAGGGTGTGATGCTCTCCTGACTAAATTCTGCGGGCTGAACGAGGTTTTGCTGCACTGGAATAGCTCAGGGGAGCCCGAGCTGCTCACCTGAGCCCGCTGGGCTCCCACCAGGGCGTGGCAGGCGATCATGAGGACGCTGCTGGGGAAGGGCCAGTGCTGGGAAGCCGAGTAGCGGAGCGACTCCACCTCCAGCCCCACCTCTTCGGCCACTTCTCGCCGCACTGCCTCCTCCACGTTTTCACCTGGAACCAACCAGAGTTGGGCAAGGACGGCCCGGCCTCAGGGCAGCGAACCGTGGCCAGGAAAACGCAGGCAGGGCTCATTCCCACACTCCCGCAGCTCCAGCTGCGCCGACCTGGAAACACTTGCTGGCCGGATGCTCCATTAAATTCATCAACCTCTGATAAATACAGGCACCAGAGACACTTTGGGCCCCATCTACACACAGATGGTGGACAGAACAATTCAAGTTTAAGCCATTCTCCCTCCTGTAACAAGAGGTTTTTCTTCTAAGCCAGGCTGCATGAGCCACAGAATGGATTGTAAAAGGGTCAGAGGTTATAACCCAGCAAGTTTAAAGCTTGTGTTTACTATCACGGACTAGAACTGCTGGACATCCACAATTCCCACTCCCTCCAGGTACACAACAGCTATTTTGAATTCTGTCTGCATGCAAACACTGATCTACTGAGATCTGATGCTTTTCTCCCAGCTAGCACAGAATCACAGACTGCTTTGGGTCTGAAGTGGCTTTAAGGATCATTTAATTCCAACCCCCTGCCACCAGCACGGACACTTTCTGCTAGACCAGGCTGCTCAAAGCCTTACCCAGCTTGGCCTTGAGCACAGCTGGTGATGGGGACACAGATCACCCATGTGTCCATCCTTCTCTGTGAACAGGCTGTCCCCACACCCTGCACACCAGGGCCACTGTGCTGGGCCAGAAGCCACTTACCCACGTCACAGAAGCCCGACAGAGCCGTGAACATCCCCGGGGGAAACGAGGGCTGTCGGGCCAGGAGGCACCGGCTCCCGTCGGACACCAGGGCGATGACCACTGGAGACATCTGGCACAAGCACCACCAAAGCAAAAGAAGCTCACACTCAACAACTGCAAATTTTTTGCTTTTCCCTGGCTGGCTGTTAAAGACCAAGCACCCAGCTGGGCACAAATCCCTTTTCCTGCCTCGCCCTGAGTGCCTCCCCTCGGCTGCCAGGGGCTCACCTGTGGGTAGTAGGTGACTCCAGTGGCGTGGCACACGCGCTGGCTGCCAGCTGCGTTCTTCTGGGTGGGCTGCCCAGTTCTGCTGCAGTACTGGTGGGAATCGTGCCACCGCAGAAGGGACTGGGCCTGGCAACACAGAGGAGCACAGACCTCATTTACACCCAGGGGGAATTCACAGAATGGCTCGGTTGGAAGAGACCTTCCAAGATCATCGACTCCAAGCCATGGTCTGACACCTCAACTAAACCATGGCACTGTGTGCCACATCCAGTCTTTTTTTAAATACATCCAGGGATGGTGACTCCACCACCTCCCCAGGCAGACTATTCCAGTATTTTATCACTCTTTCCATGAAGAACTTTCTCCTAATATCCAACCTAAATTTCCCTTGGCACAGCTTGTGTCCTTTTGTTCTGTCAGCTGCTGCCTGATGAAAGAGGCCAACCCCTCTACCTGACTGCAGCCTCCTTTCAGGAAGTTGTAGAGAGTGATGAGATCACCTCTGAGTCTCCTTTTCTCCAGGCTAAACAACCCCAGCTGCCTGATAATTCAGGGAAGAGAAAATTCAGAACAGCCTCCCCAAATAATNCCTTTTGTTCTGTCAGCTGCTCCTGATGAAAGAGGCCAACCCCTCTACCTGACTGCAGCCTCCTTTCAGGAAGTTGTAGAGAGTGATGAGATCACCTCTGAGTCTCCTTTTCTCCAGGCTAAACAACCCCAGCTGCCTGATAATTCAGGGAAGAGAAAATTCAGAACAGCCTCCCCAAATAATGCTTTGCACACAGTGATGGGGACAAACTGATTATCTTTGGAAGTCCCAGAAAGGTAAATGAAGTATGGGCAGTGGCTTTGGAAAGGTTCTGCAGTGCATGTTTGCTGCTTCTAAACTTGAGTATGTATGGGGGAGGTGGGCAAGAGCTGTTGTTTATTGGCACATAATGGGGGTTGTATTGGGAACTGAGTTATTTCTAAAGAGCCTCCAGGCCTGAATATCTTCTTGAAAAACAGCCCAGGCATCACAAACATTATGGAGCAGGAAAGGAAACATGAGCTATTTCTCCTTATGGGTCAGGACAGCTGATTTTCACACACAGAACTTTTCTTAGGCCTTCCAAGCACAGGGCACCAGCTTGTAAGGGGGAGGTCTCAGAAGAGAAGCTGTGAGAGAAGATGTGGAAGTTTGTGAGATCCAGTTTGCCTGATGGTTGTTGAGCTGAGAACAAACTGGGATTGCTATAATTTAGCACATTTCAGCTAAATGGCATAAATTACTGCAGTCATTTTTAAGTCTGTTTCTGTTTCCCTTGCCTCTTCCTTTTGGGACCAAAAATGTGGGAAAACTGGTGTAATTTACAGTGTGTCTGTGTCTAGGTTCCTGAAAGTGTACAGTGGGTACTTCTGCAGTATTAGACCATAAAACAATATGGGGATGAGGAGAAGGGTTGGTGTTAGAGATCACAGCTCCCTAAAATAAAAAGCCCTGTCCAATACCGAAGCCAGCAAAGGAGAATCCTCCCCATCCACTACAAAGAGAGCCTTTCGTAGGTCAGTAAATGATCCCTGCAGCTTTGACTCAATCACTGATTTATCCAAGGCTCCTGTTAAAGGAAAAAAAAAAAAAAGAAAAAAAAGAAGACAACTTCATCTCATAAATTTCAGCTATTATTGCTGTTATTCCAATTTTATCCCCTTTGCTGTTCCAATACACAATTTCTGGGAGCTCCCATGGAAGTGAACCACGTCAAGGGTAGTGTTCCCAAATGTTAGTGGCCTCCCCCAGCCCACCTTCCCTAAGGCACATGGGCACAGGAGCAGCAGTGCAGCCCGTGGCTGTGACCTGCCATGCTCATAACAGCTCCTGCAGAGCCTCAACCCGGCCCTCCTTGGCAGGACAGGCTCTCCCAAGGGTCAGGGATGCTGCCCTGGCAGCACCTCCATCCCAGAGCATCAGCCTGGTGCTGGCAGGGGTGGAAGAGGAGCCATCCCAACCTAAATCCAGCGCGAAGCGCGGTCTGTGCTCGTCCGAACAACCGATCAGCACCGACTTCTCTATCCACTGCTCAGCCTCTTGGGACTTCTCCAGAATCCCTTTCACCTCTAAACAGCAGGGAAAGGGGAAAGAGAAAGCTGTGATGAAAGCAAATCCATACAGTTGTGGTGCTCTCTTGGACCTTCAAGGCATGGGCAATCTTGGCTCAAGGCAGAATGCCCCCCTGTGAAAGGGAACCAGACAAGCGATCCCACCCAGGCAGAAACCTAAAATCTGGCTTTCCTCCTAAGCTGTGGGAAGTTTAGACCATGCCAGGGTAAAGGTCCCAATGTTGTAATGCTTGGGGAGCAGCTGTCCATTGGTTTTGTCCTGCACCAGCCAGTGCCTTTCTCTCCAAGAAAGCTTTTCCTACATCACACCAAAATAGACATTTGTCAGTAAGACCTTGTTTGTTTTCCTGCCAGCCCTCTCTCTTCAGAGGGCACAGTCCCAAATGTTTAAACCTGATCACCTCAGAACAGATCAGGTTGATACCACGTGTGTGTGTGTGTGTGTGTGCCTCTGTTTCATTTCAGCTCTGTGATCCACCAGGTGTTTATTCCTGGATGCACTGAGTTCTTTCTTACCTGCTGCACTGAGCTGTGGTACCAAATATTTCTTCCCAACTTTCTGCAGGAAGGGGGAGAGATTATGAAAGAGGTAGAAAGTTCCTGAGGTCTGAGCTTGTCTACAAAGGCTGTCATCTTCCTTTAACTGATTTAAGTATCTGCAATGAGGAAATTATTGGGAAGATGAATTGAAGATCAGGTTGAGATTATGGCTTATTTGGAGGTGTTTATTTTGCACAGAGCAGGGGGGGGAAGCTGAATGGGCAGATCAGATTTAAGGTAATCCACGTGCTTGGGGAATTTTGACTGCTGAGCCACTCTTTGGTGGGCTGCAGACTCTAGTAGAGTTTGTGTGGCAGAAAACCCTGCAGTTCTTACCTACCACGGGAATACCCTCGAGTTTGGAGATGCAAAAAGATCAGTAACCCAGTCTTTCAATCCAGAAGGCTGCAGGAAACCTCAGCCTTCCCTTTAATCTCCCCAGTCCCTCCCTGCTCAGAACATTCTGTGAATTTGCATGGCTCCAAATGCTGTTTTGGCCAAACTACTGAGCACTTCTGATGCTGATATCTGGTTCCCATCAGGCTACATGCATTATGTTGTACCTGTCACACTGATGCGAGGGGTGAAAACCAAGTCTTAGGGCACAGCTGGCTGGAGTTGAGTTAGGAAATAAAAAAAAAAAAAGAAAAAAATCATTGGAAAAAGGGTGTCAGCCTGTGCTTCTTTCAGGCTGTTTGAAACTATTTAAAATTAGGTGAGCAGCAGCACCACTTGAAGCCTGCCTGGTATTGTAGGAGCCCTCTAGTCAGGACAGGCAATCATTGACAGAGCTTCAGCCTGAGAGAACCAGTTCTTACCAGCAGTGAAGGGAGCCAAATGGCTGCTGTCATTTACAGGGCTCACAAAGCATTACCGTGTGAATGCTGGACTGTTAAAGGATTAGCCCCCTGATCAGGGTTAGGTAGGGCTGCTTCTGCAGAGCTCTGGCCTCCCAGGAACCAGATGAGAACTTACCTCATTTTTCTCACATAGGTGGAGTGCAACCTGCAGATGAGGGAGGAAACTCTCCTGTGCAGTGCTTGACACACTGCAGCCATAACCAACACCTGCAGCCGGTGTCTCTGCCTGAAAAAAAGAGGCATAAAATGTAATGCAGCAGCCCTGCGAGGTGAAGTTTGATTTAAAAGGTGTGATAACCAGGTAAATCTCCCTCTCACAGAGTCTGCAGAATCTGCTTTCTAAAATGAGCACTTCAGTCACACTTCAAGCTCCATTTCAGGCCAGTTTTAAGACTACTTAGATACCTCCGTTTGTTTCCATCTCTGAGTGTGCACAGGTCTTACAGAACTTGCTTAGGAAACTAGATTTGACCTTCCTGTCCCAAATCCCAGGGGAAAAGGGAAGGTGGCTGCTCTTTTGCTGGTTCGCTACACAGTTGCAATGGCCTCCATCCAAGCACACATCCTCCTGCAGCACACAGTGGATCTGTGGGAAAGGCGCTGATGCCAGCAGAGAGTGAAAGACAAAATATCAGCTGTGCAGGAGAATTCCCTGAGTTAGACAGGGGACAACAGTTGCAGCTGAATGGGATAATCTCCAGCAGCCACGAATGCTTTTTGTTCCAAAGAACCCCACCACGTCCTCAGCCCGGGCAGCCTGAGGCTGAGCTGGGCTCCAGGATGTCAGGAAACAGCCGGAGACAGGAGACAAAAACGAGCTGCACAATCCTTGAGCATCAGCGAGAACACCCCGCCCGTCTGCTCTGCTACAGACACACGAGCAGTGCCAGGAAGAGTCTCAGAGCTCTTCCTTCAGCACAGGTCAGCCATGGCAGCCCGAGCTGCCTCAGAGGAGGCACCTGGAGACTTTGCCTGGTGCCTCTGCACGTCTCTGTCCCATCGCAGCCTCTGGGGGGGTCGGGGCTGCGACCCCAAAACCTCCTCAGCTGTGTTAGAGGGAATCAGCTCTGAGCCTTGAGCAAAGCTGTTTGCAGAAACCCCCCTGAAATCCAGGCAGAAAAAGAGAAGGAGCTCAGCATCCAACTTCTTCTGGAGGTTTAATTGCAGCCTGACCACCTAGAAATTTCTAACGCAAAGCCAAGGAGGATACTGGGAACCCCTTCCTCACCGGGAACTGCCGTGCCAGGCTTTGGCTGGGACAGCTGAGAACTCCAAAAAGACTCCAAAAAAGACTCGAGAGGCGACCCGAGCTTTGGGGAGCTCCAGCCAGGCTGTGCAGCCCGCAGGGGCGGGGGCCGGGGCTGCCATTCCCCGTGGATTTTCCCCACTTACTGCGCCAGGGATCAGCTGCGGATCTCGGGTGACCTCCGGCAGCAGCGCTGCAGTGACTCCGCTGCTTTCGAGTCACTCTTCCCTCAGCGGGAGCGCTGGGAATTGTAGTTCCGTAGCTCTGGATTCACTCCTGGAGTTTGTTCCTGTTCGTTACTTCCCCTCTCTTTTTTCCCTTTTCCCGTTTCTTTCCCCACTTCAAAGCTTCTCTGGGTTTTGTATCCACAGCACAGGAGCGCTGTTTAAAGGACAGGACCATTCGTCCTCGAACAGGAAAGATGCCAAAAGCTGGATATATCCAAAGACCCAAATACCTACAGCTGGGTTTGCCAGTGAACAGCTCTGATCAGAGAACACCCCCTGCACGTCAGAATAATGACAAATTACTCGCATGCCTCTGCGAGCCAACAGATTCCTCTCGAGTATTGAAAACTTCATCCTGGGTTGGAGCCTACCTGACTATATTTAGCACGAGGAGAATTTTATAAACACACAAAAAAGTAAATGTTTTCAGGGCAGCCTGCTGCTCTTTGGGCATGAATTGAGCCGTCCGAATCGAGAATTTACGTCATGTCATTTGAGAGCATAGCTTGTAAAAATAATAAACAGAATATCCAGGGAAATAATACTCTTTGGTTACCAGAGTTACTTACAAGTTTAGGTTTAATTATGCTTGACTGCTATTTTTATGCTTCCTGAAACAGAGCAAGCCCAATTTTATTAATCCACCAGGCTAATTGGATTAATGGACAAAACACATCTTCCCTTAATAAGATAAAGGATTGAAATATAATCTCTAAGGGAAGTATCCACCCTGCTGTTAAAACAAACGAACAGATTTATTGACCCTAACTGCCCCCAGATACAGATCCTGCAAAAAGAGCTGGCTTTGGAGGGAAGCAGCTGGACTAGATACTTGGGACATCAAATCCTGGGACAGCCTCCCCAGCTGGTTTCAGCCCAGAGCAGCCAGGTGTTTGGTAAGTGCACCCTGTCACAGGAAGGATTCCAAGGCAGGGCAGAGACTCCTCTGAAGGCAGGGCAGGGCTCTGGCCTCTCCTTGTCAGGTGCAGCTGAAACCCCCATGGGCTGGACCAGCCCAATCACACCCACCTGGGCTGTGTGCCACAGGAAGATAGGCAGAGAAAATGAGATTAGAGTCTGCACTTGTGTCTTCTCCAAGGTTTTCCTCACATTAACTGTTAGATATTTCTGCAGCACGTAAGCAAGGGGGATGATTTTGAAACAGAGCCTTGCTTGTCACTTATTCACTTTATCATTTAATTCAAGGAGCACAAGTACCAGCTGTTGGTTTGGCACTTGAGTTCTTTTTTTTTTTTAATCTGGGTTTGTAAAATACTCATATTGGGGTTAAGAGTTGGTAAAAGATCTTTCCAAGACATAAAAGCGGCTGGAAAATGTAATTCCAGGCTAATAATGGTTATACTACTAACCTTGCTTTTTCTTTCTGCTTTGTGTCTCTCCAGTTGCCCCCAATAAACAGAAATGAGCATTAGAATTGCTAACAGCTGGCCCTTGTAAAACAACTGTTAATTACCCTAAATACATGAAACCAGCAAATTCACATTGAAAACTTGTGGTCAAGCCACAAGGAACTTCTTGGAAAGAAAAAAAGGAGTCCTTTTTTTAGGACAAGCTTAGGGAAAGACAAACCACTTCTTTAAAGAGAAAGCTAATGAGTAGCCTTCCCCCCCATCATTAAATTTTAGATGCAAACTACCCAAATCTGGCTTTTCTCTGAAGTTAGCATCGTGTCTATTATGTATTAAACAGCTGAGCCCTTCAAACTAACATGAATTGGTATAAATATGACTCACCTGTGCCTTAAAGCACTGCATAGCAGCTCACTGCCTCCAAAAAGATGCTGAAGGTCTGGAAAAAAAATTCCAGGAGGACAAGGAGCATGACCAAGGACCCTGCTACTGCAAGGAACTGGGTAGGTTCTGACTTCAGCCTGTGTGAGGGATGGGTATGGGGTGTCTCACCCCATGCAGGACCCTCATTAACCAAGCCAAACGAGCTGGGGCCTTCAGCCCCATGCTGATGGACTTGGTGCTCCCCACCGCCTGCCTTACTTCCTAAAAATATCAGGAGAGCACAAAAGAGGAAGCAGGAGATCTCGCTTGAAGAAAAAAATCTGACCGTGCCTCTACAGCGTGTGAGGTTTTGCCAAATCTCTAGAAGCTGCTGTTAAATCTCTGGCTAGATGTTAGGCACTCTCTGGATAATGGGGCTTTAACTGGATGCCTCAGCTAGAAGCTTGGATATCATTCCAGTGTTTCCTGCTAGTTGTAGGAGTTGTATTTCTGTTGGAAGGTGACCAAAGTGAGAGGAAGGGAAGGCTTATTTTTTGACGGATAGTTCCACAAAAACTGGCCTTCTTCCTGCTCTGGCGCAGCAGCACTCGCAGTGCTGGCGATGCTGTCAGCTGTGTGGACACATCTGTGTCCACAGCTGGGCCAGAACTGACTACATCCACCTCATGCCCTTGTTTGCTTCTCCTGTGAGACACGCTGCATCTCAGCACGCCCTCAAAATGGGACAAAACACCCGAGGTTTGGTCTTTTCAGGGCACTGCTGGGAGTGGGGGTGACAGTCTAGGCACAGGGAGGAATCTCAGGTGTGGCTCACAGTGCAGCCTCCAGCTCCCTCTTCTGAAGGAGGTGGTTTTAAGGCTGCTCAGTCACCCTGCTAAAGAACGTGTGTTTGAGAAGGGTTTTGGCCCTGTTATCCCTTTGCCAGATCTCTGTTGTGAAAGATTTCCAGCTGGGAGTGACCACACATCACCTTTAAAAGGCGAAGATGGAAGGCTGGCTATGCAAGTGAGGAGGTGATCCTTTACTTGAAACCCTCATCTAAAGAGAATGGCAAAGATGCTTAGGAACATCCCAGATTCCAACTTTAATGGCTGGAATGAACAAATAACCAGTTTATTTGTGAAATCCTAGAAAGCAACAAGCAGGCAGCATCACTCTCTTGGAGCAAGACTCACCCAAGTAGCTTTTTAATGTGCTGGGCTTCCCTAGGCTGGCCTTGATGATCCTGCAGGTCTTTGCCAGCCTAACTCATCCTGTGATGCTGAGCCCAGCTGCCCTCGCAGCAACGTGTGCAGCTGCAGGGTGGTGTCCCAGCCTTTCCCTGGCAGCTCCGACTCCAAAAGCACCGCTTCGGCTCGATGTTTCCCAGAGCCGCTGTCGCCCTGGGGGCAGTTCCCAGCTCGCAGCCCAGTCTGAGGGCCGGTGTCGGTACCGGCGGCTCCCACGTGCGCGGTGTCCCCGGGCCGCGGGTCCCACGTGGAGGCGCGGCGGTGGCACCGGCGCATGCGCGGTGCGGCGGCCGCCGCTGTGACCGGGCTCACGTAGCGAGAGGGCCGCTGGGCGTGGCCTGAGGGGGCGTGGCCATACCAGGCTATAAGAGGCGCGGCGGGGCCGGGCGCGCTCAGTCGGTGAAGCCCCCGGGCAGAGCGCGGAGCTCTGGTGCCGACCCCTCCCAGCCGCCGCCCGTGCTCAGGTGAGGCCCGGCCGCCCCGTCCCTCCGGCCCTGAGGGGTGGCTGGGCGGGCGAGTCGGGGTGAAGCGACCCGTGGGGCTGCGCGGCCGCTGCGAGGGCGGCGCTGGGTGGGGGCGATACGTGGCAGCGCTCCGCCGCCCCCCACCTTCCCCGCGGCTCGGGACCGCTGTCCCGGCGCTCCCGGTTGGGCTTCCCGGCCCTTACGTAACGGGAGCCGGCAGCCTCCGGAGGGGGGCGGGAGGGCGCCGCCGCGCCGGCTTCCCCGCGGCTGGCAGACTAAACACAGCCGCCGCCTCCCTCTCCTTCTCCTCCTCCTCCTCCTCCCGGTCCCTGCAGCTGGGAATTGTTCCCCCGGCCGGGCTCGGCTCCCCTGCCCGCCGCTGGCGCAGGTGGGCTCCCGCGGCTCGCCCGAGGGGGCTGCGAGCGCACGGCTCCGCGCTGGGAGGGATGGAAAGTTACTGAGTGCGGGGATTGCACCGTGGGGAACGCGGCTCGTCTTGGGTTGGACTCGTCCAGTGCTTTCCGTGGGATTTTGTATCTACCTTTGTGGTAAGCTGTGCTGTTTAGCGGGTGTTTTGATAGGATCCAGCCTGACTAGCGGGAGAAACTCCGACCTGGAGCCTTGAGCATGCTGGTGAATAGAATAAAAATGTCACGCGTACTTAGAATAAATCTTCCGGTTTACCTGGAAAGCTGGCTGCTCCCAGAGGGAAGATCCTTCGGGATTGCCCAGCCCTGAGTCTCACTTTTTTTTTTTTCCCCTGCTGGCTTCAGTAAGAGGAGAATGCCGAGTGCTGAAGTGTTCGCCTACTTCTAAGTAAAGGTTCAGCGTTCGAGGTTTTAGTGAATGAAAGGAGCCATTTATTTACTTGGTTACTACAAGTAAATAAATGCAGCGCCAGGGGCTGTTGGCTCGGGTTGCAGACGGTGCTGTGCCAGGGGCGGAAAGTAAAGGTAATGAGTTCCTGGCTTGTCTGGGAAGCACATGCCTGCCTTTGGGGACAGGGATGTTCTCTGTCCTACTGCTCTACACCCACTGCTGCTCTCAGACCTTTGCTGGATACATTTTAAAGCCTTGGACCGAGCTGATTTGACCCGGAGTACCCCGCACTGCTTCTGAAGTATGTGCTGACACAACCAGTACTGAGTAACTTTCTTTCTCATTGTTTTCCTTCCCAAGCCAGCTCTCTGACCTGTGCGGATTTAAATGTGGTTCTGTAATGAATGGCTTCAAAATCTAGCATTTAAAGCTGTGATTTCTGGGGCTCACACACAGATTGCAAAGTGCCCAGTGCAGTTTGATAAACTGAAATGACAGGTGGTGGGTGAGTTACACTTTGGAAGGAGTGAAGATAAACAGAGGTTTGTAGCAGGAAAACCATGCCTTCATGCTGAGGTTGATACAGATAAGGAAATCTTTTTTTTCTTCAAAAGAATGTACTCCTTGGAAAAACCCAGGTGATCATTAGCATTGTAGCATAGCCTACAAATCTCTGTGCAAGCACAACTGCTCTGTATTCAGCCATGAACCTTGTCTTCAGCTTGGAAGTAAATGATAGGTAGGGCACCCTACTTTGAAATTTATTCTCATCTCTTACTATGTTACCATATTTTTCATGTGTATGAAAGATTATAACTTTGTCGTTAAAAGATGCCTAAAGCACACTCTGTTCTTTTGGTAGCAGCAATTGTAGAAAATCTTTCTTTTACTGCTTGGGTCTTAATTTTAAAGCAGCCTTTGAACGTGCTAGAGGAGTTGGGAACTGGATTCTGTTGATTCAGTCCTGTGAGACCTTTAAGCAATGATGACAGCTAAATGCTCTTAGTACTTATTTTGGGGAAGTTCTTTCCTTTTCAGTGGCATTTTCGGTCACATCATGTCATGAGATTGTAACTTGGGTTGTCCTTGAGACAGGAGAGGTTTAGGGCAGTGAGCAGCTATCACTTCTGTGCTTCCATCTTCTCCAGCTTACCTGGTCAATGGGGCTTTTTTATTATTTTTACTTATAGTGAAGTCCAGTAAGGTTTGTGAGAATGGATCCATGTTTTAATAAAAAGTTGAGGATCTTGGTGATAGCATTTTGTCTCCTGGCCCTGCAGTTGACTTCATCTTGAGCAGGCCAGTTACTTCTTGCCTGAGTAAAGAAGCTGGTTTGGAGTTGAGTTAGAGCCATTCCACACTGAAGTACCCACCTCAGTTTCCATTTCTTATCCTGGTTTTTTTTTTTTTTTTTGCATCCCGGTAAGCACCTGGGAGCTTGGAGTTGGCAATGAGGAGGCTTGGATCAGTGAGTGGTGGGACCTTGGCTGTGCTGAGGTTGTGTCAAGTGTCTCTCTGCAGTTGTCTCCACTTGTCTGCTTGCAAAGCAGAGCTGAACCCTTTGGCATTCCCCAGAAAAGCCCCCTCTAAGTTACAGCAGTTGAAAATGGTGCTTGTTGCGTGCTCAGAGACTCCAGTGCCCTTGCTCTGCCTGCTGCTCTGTTCCCCTCCTATCCCTGCTATATCCCCCCCTTCCCTGTCTCACGTTTTCCTGCTCTGCCGTGTTTTGCTGCTTCAGAGCTTAGTCAGTGCACGTTCCCAGGGGAGGCAGGGAGCTCCTGTGTTGGAGCTGTCAGCTGGACTCCCACTCCTCCCCGAGATGCTCAATTCCCATCTCTGTGGGACACGGCTGAGGAGGAGGGCGAGACTGACAGCAATAATGGAGAGGGGATTTTCATCTTGTTTTACTTCATGTCGCCAACGGGAAGAAATTAAAGCCTACTTGCTTGGCAGCCTGTGAGTCGGGGAGCTTTCCAGTGTCTATAAGAACTGAGCTGTGTTTTCTTTGATTTTGGAACCTGTGGCTGATCCTGCTGCAGTGCTTGGAAAGCTCTGCTCCTTCTCAAATTCTTCCAAGAATGGGAGATCCAGTTTCTCTGGGCAGCCTCTTCTAGTGCCTGCCTAAGTGCGAGAAACTTTGTGTTTGTACCTCCTTGGAATTGCACTTATTGTGTTTTGTGGCTGTTGCCAGTCACTCCTGCTGTGTGCCTTGGGGAGATAAGGAGGTGGGAGTAAGGCTTGCAGCAGTGTTTGGAGAAGCCTGTTGTTGGAGCAGGCTGCAAAGGCAGCTGGAAAAGAGGAAAACCAAGATGGAACACTGTCACTGAGAGCACGTGGAGAGAAAACGTTTTCTTCACCTTTTTGGAGGTTTTGTTTATTGCTTTTTTTTTTTCTTTGTGCTTTTAGAAAGTTTCATCTTGATTAACAGCAAGAAAGGAAACTTTCTGGAGCTTCTCTTGTGTTTCACCGAGTGCAGTAAACAAATAGCTGCATGCATTCCCAGTACTGATAAAATTGGCAGATATTTATGGTGTGTAGTAAAGCTGCTTGTGCTTTGTCACTGGGTCACAGATGTATTGGCTCGAGTGCTGGATGAGCAGGAGGCACTTGGATTTCTGCAGGGTGAGATAGGAACTGAGTGGTGTTTTCAGTAAGGATGGAGGTGGACATCAGTGGGTTTTTATTAGGTATGTTTGAGGCACCTCGTTGGCTGCCTGTGGGGGAGGAAGAGGTGAGGAAGGCTGCTGGCAGCAGGGATGCTTTAGAGCGTTGGTGAAGGGGACAAGGGGGACTCCAGGCTTCCCTCTCCAAATTCTCACTTCCAGGGGCAGAAAGCAAGTTGTAATGTACCAGAATGCATCAGCCCTTCAACTGTGGTCATGCAGATTTTGGGTGGTTTACAAGAGCTGGAGGCTGTGCTGCTTTTCTGGGCTGGTGTGAGGTTCCTGCTCTTCCTGTTGGTGCCAGTGGAACTGTGCTTGCCCTGTCCAACAGGCATTCCCCAGAGTAAATCCAAACTCCAGAGCCTTTCCTTGTGCAGTGCTGGAGGTGGAAAGAAGAGAGGGAGCTGCCTCCTGACCCTCAGGTGCAGTGTGAGGAGAGATCCTGCACTCTGGAGTCAGGGATATATGTTCCCTGTTAATACCACCACCTGTGGTTGGGGTGGTTTTTATTTGGCTCTAACTTTTGAATTTCCCTGATTGTGTTTGCACATTCACTATGTGACTATCACACTTGGGTCTATGTTGCTTGCTTGGCTGAAGTTATGCTTCTTTCTACCCTAAATAGGCCAAACTACCTCATAGCTGAGTTTCCCCTTTCCCCTTTCCCCTTTCCCCTTTCCCCTTTCCCCT